>CAJUWN010000966.1:0-40241 GCA_910589765.1 Avena atlantica
TCAAACATGTAACGGGTCTTATAGGCCATGAAAATCCAACTGGAACCTAAAAACCATGGGCCATAACTCATAAAAATGGCCATAACACGAAAAGACGTGGTTTTTGGTCACAACTCTCAAACATGTATCTGGTCTTAAGGTCGTTGTAAATCGGCCTGGAACCCCAAAATATGGACAATAGCTCATGACAATGACCATAAAACGCGAAATCAACGAGTTTCTGGTCATATCTCTCAAACATGTAAGGGTTCTTACGAGGCGTGCAAATCCTCCTAGAACCCAAAAACTGTGGGCAATAACTCATGAAAATGACCAGAAAACACGAAAACGACGAGTTTTTGGTCATAACTCCCAAACATGTATAGCGGTATTAGGTTCTTGTAAATCACCCTAGAACCAAAAAACGTGGGCAATAGATCATGAAATAGCCATAAAACACGAAAACTGCGAGTTTTGGGTCATATCTCCCAACATGTATGGTCACAAGGTCGTTGTAAATCGCCCTAGAACCCCTAAACAGTGGACAATAACTCATGAAAACGGCCATAAACACGAAAACTACAAGTTTTTAGTCATATATCTGAAACATGTAGGCTCTTATCGGCCTTCGAAATACAACTTGAACCCTAAACTTTGGAAATAACTCATGAAAATGGCCATCAACACGAAAACGATGAGTTTTTGTTCATACTCTAAAACATGCATCGTGTCTTAAGGTCGTTGTAAATCACCATAGAACACTAAATATGTGCGCAATAGCTCATGAAAACAGCCATAAAACGCGAAAACATCGAGTTTGGTTATACTCTCGAACATGTAAATGGCTCTTACAGGCATGCAAATCCGCCTGGAACCCAAAAACTGTGGGCAATAATCATGAAAATGGACATAAACACGAAAACGACGAGTTTTTGGTCATAAACTCTCAAGCATGTTTCGGTCGTAAGGTCGTTGTAAATCGCCCTGGAACACCAAAACTATGGGAAATAGCTCATGAAAACGGCCATAAAACGCCAAAATAATGAGTTTTTAGTCTTATCTCTCAAACATGTAAGGGTTCTAACGAGGCATGCACATCCGCATGGAACCCCAAAACCATGGGCAATAACTCATGAAAATGGCCATAAAACACGAAAACGACGAGTTTTAGGTCATAACTCAAAAGCATGTATCGGGTCGTAAGGTCGTTGTAAATCGCCCTAGAACCATAAAACGGTGGGCAATAGCTCATGAAAACAGCCATAAAACACGAAAACTGCGAGTTTTGGTCATATCTCTCCAACATGTATCAGGTCATAAGGTCGTTGTAAATCGCCCTAGAACACCTAAACAGTGGACAATAGCTCATGAAAACAGCCATAAAACACAAAAACTACGAGTTTTTAGTCATATATCTCAAACATGTAATGGCTCTTACAGGCCTTGCAAATACAACTTGTACCCAAAAACTATGGGAAATAACTCATGAAAATGGTTAAAAATCGAAAACGACGAGTTTTTGTTCATAACTCTCAAACATGTATCGTGTCTTAAGGTCGTGGTAAATCGCCCTAGAACACTAATTCTGTGCGCAATTGCTCATGAAACAGCCATAAAACGCGCGAAAACTGTGAATTTTTTAGTCATATATCTCAAACATGTAACGGGTCTTACAGGCCTTGCAAATCCAACTGGAACCTAAAAACTATGGGCATAACTCATAACAGGGCCATAAACACGAAAACTACAGTTTTTGGTTATTACTGTCAAACATGTATCGGGTCTAAGGTCGTTGTAAATCGGCCTGGACCCCAAAACTATGGGCAATAGCTCATGAAAACGGCCATAAAACGCGAAAACTACGAGTTTTTTTGTCATATATCTCAAACATGTAACGGGTCTTATAGGCCATGAAAATCCAACTGGAACCTAAAACCATGGGCCATAACTCATAAAAATGGCCATAAACACGAAAACGACGTGTTTTTGGTCACAACTCTCAAACATGTATCTGGTCTTAAGGTCGTTGTAAATCGGCCTGGAACCCCAAAACTATGGACAATAGCTCATGACAATGACCATAAAACGCGAAATCAACTAGTTTCTGGTCATATCTCTCAAACATGTAAGGGTTCTTACGAGGCGTGCAAATCCTCCTAGAACCCAAAAACTGTGGGCAATAACTCATGAAAATGACCAGAAAACGAAGAAAACGACGAGTTTTTGGTCATAACTCCAAACATGTATAGCGTCTTAAGGTTCTTGTAAATCACCCTAGAACCAAAAAATGTGGGCAATAGATCATGAAAATAGCCATAAAACACGAAAACTGCGAGTTTTGGGTCATATCTCTCCAACATGTATCAGGTCACAAGGTCGTTGTAAAATCGGCCTAGAACCCCTAAACAGTGGACAATAACTCATGAAAACGGCCATAAACACGAAAACTACAAGTTTTTAGTCATATATCTGAAACATGTAACGGCTCTTACAGGCCTTCGAAATACAACTTGAACCCTAAAACTATTGGAAATAACTCATGAAAATGGCCATCAACACGAAACGATGAGTTTTTGTTCATAACTCTAAAACATGCATCGTGTCTTAAGGTCGTTGTAAATCACCATAGAACACTAAATATGTGCGCAATAGCTCATGAAAACAGCCATAAAACGCGAAAACATCGAGTTTTGGGTTATATCTCTCGAACATGTAATGGCTCTTACAGGCATGCAAATCCGCCTGGAACCCAAAAACTGTGGGCAATAAATCATGAAAATGGACATAAACACGAAAACGACGAGTTTTTGGTCATAACTCTCAGCATGTTTCGGGTCGTAAGGTCGTTGTAAATCGCCGCTGGAACACCAAAACTATGGAAATAGCTCATGAAAACGGCCATAAAACGCCAAAATAACGAGTTTTTAGTCTTATCTCTCAAACATGTAAGGGTTCTTACGAGGCATGCACATCCGCATGGAACCCCAAAACCATGGGCAATAACTCATGAAAATGGCCATAAAACACGAAAACGACGAGTTTTAGGTCATAACTCTAAAGCATGTATCGGGTCGTAAGGTCGTTGTAAATCGCCCTAGAACCATAAAACGGTGGGCAATAGCTCATGAAAACAGCCATAAAACACGAAAACTACGAGTTTTGGGTCATATCTCTCAACATGTATCAGGTCATAAGGTCGTTGTAAATCGCCCTAGAACACCTAAACAGTGGACAATAGCTCATGAAAACAGCCATAAAACACAAAAACTACGAGTTTTTAGTCATATAATCTCAAACATGTATGGCTCTTACAGGTCTTGCAAATACAACTTGTACCCAAAAACTATGGGAAATAACTCATGAAAATGGTTAAAAAATCGAAAACGACGAGTTTTTGTTCATAACTCTCAAACATGTATCGTGTCTAAAGGTCATGGTAAATCGCCCTAGAAACTAATTCTGTGCGCAATTGCTCATGAAAACAGCCATAAAACGCGAAAACTGTGAATTTTTAGTCATATATCTCAACATGTAACGGGTCTTACAGGCCTTGCAAATCCAACTGGAACCTAAAAACTATGGGCCATAACTCATAAACAAGGCCATAAACACGAAAACTACAAGTTTTTTGGTCATTATCTGTCCAACATGTATCGGGTCTTAAGGTCGTTGTAAATCGCCTGACCCCAAAACTATGGCAATAGCTCATGAAAACGGCCATAAACGCGAAAACTACGAGTTTTTTTGTCATATATCTCAAACATGTAACGGGTCTTATAGGCCATGAAAATCCAACTGGAACCTAAAAACTATGGGCCATAACTCATAAAAATGGCCATAAACACGAAAACGACGTGTTTTGGTCATAACTCTCAAACATGTATCTGGTCTTAAGGTCGTTGTAAATCGGCCTGGAACCCCAAACTATGGACAATAGCTCATGAAATGACCATAAAACGCGAAATCAACTAGTTTTGGTCATATCTCTCAAACATGTAAGGGTTTACGAGGCGTGCAAATCCTCCTAGAACCCAAAAACTGTGGGCAATAACTCATGAAAATGGACCATAAAACACGAAAACGACGAGTTTTTGGTCATAACTCTCAAACATGTATAGCGTCTTAAGGTTCTTGTAAATCACCCTAGAACCCAAAAACTATGGGCAATAGCTCATGAAAATAGCCATAAAACACGAAAACTGCGAGTTTTTGGTCATATCTCTCAACATGTATCAGGTCACAAGTCGTTGTAAATCGCCTAGAACCCCTAAACCAGTGGACAATAACTCATGAAAACGGCCATAAACACGAAAACTACAAGTTTTTAGTCATATATCTGAAACATGTAACGGCTCTTACAGGCCTTGCAAATACAACTTGAACCCTAAAACTATTGGAAATAACTCATGAAAATGGCCATAAACACGAAAACAGAGAGTTTTTGTTCATAACTCTAAAACATGCATCGTGTCTTAAGGTCGTTGTAAATCACCATAGAACACTAAATCTGTGCGCAATAGCTCATGAAAACAGCCATAAAACGCGAAAACATCGAGTTTTGGGTCATATCTCTCAAACATGTAATGGCTCTTACAGGCCTTGCAAATACAACTTGAACCCAAAAACTGTGGGAAATAACTCATGAAAATGGTCATAAACTCAAAAAGGACGAGTTTTTGTTCATAACTCTCAAACATGTATCGTGTCTTAAGGTCGTTGTAAATCGCCCTAGAACACTAAATCTGTGTGCAATAGCTCATGAAAACAGCCATAAAACGCGAAAACTATGAATTTTTAGTCATATATCTCAAACATGTAACGGGTCTTACAGGCCTTGCAAATCCAACTGGAACCTAAAAACTATGGGCCATAACTCATAAATAAGGCCATAAACACGAAAACTACGAGTTTTTGGTCATTACTGTCAAACATGTATCGGGTCTTAAGGTCGTTGTAAATCGGCCTGGAACCCAAAACTATGGGCAATAGCTCATGAAAACGGCCATAAAACGCGAAAACTACGAGTTTTTTTGTCATATATCTCAAACATGTAACGGGTCTTATAGGCCATGCAAATCCAACTGGAACCTAAAAACCATGGGCCATAACTCATAAAAATGGCCATAAACACGAAAACGACGTGTTTTTGGTCACAACTCTCAAACATGTATCTGGTCTTAAGGTCGTTGTAAATCGGCCTGGAACCCCAAAACTATGGACAATAGCTCATGAAAATGACCATAAAACGCGAAATCAACGAGTTTCTGGTCATATCTCTCAAACATGTAAGGGTTCTTACGAGGCATGCAAATCCTCCTAGAACCCAAAAACTGTGGGCAATAACTCATGAAAATGACCAGAAAACACGAAAACGACGAGTTTTTGGTCATAACTCTCAAACATGTATAGCGTCTTAAGGTTCTTGTAAATCACCCTAGAACCAAAAAATGTGGGCAATAGATCATGAAAATAGCCATAAAACACGAAAACTGCGAGTTTTGGGTCATATCTCTCCAACATGTATCAGGTCACAAGGTCGTTGTAAATCGCCCTAGAACCCCTAAACAGTGGACAATAGCTCATGAAAACGGCCATAAACACGAAAACTACAAGTTTTTAGTCATATATCTGAAACATGTAACGGCTCTTACAGGCCTTGCAAATACAACTTGAACCCTAAAACTATTGGAAATAACTCATGAAAATGGCCATCAACACGAAAACGATGAGTTTTTGTTCATAACTCTAAAACATGCATCGTGTCTTAAGGTCGTTGTAAATCACCATAGAACACTAAATCTGTGCGCAATAGCTCATGAAAACAGCCATAAAACGCGAAAACATCGAGTTTTGGGTCATATCTCTCGAACATGTAATGGCTCTTATAGGCATGCAAATCCGCTTGGAACCCAAAAACTGTGGGCAATAAATCATGAAAATGGACATAAACACGAAAACGACGAGTTTTTGGTCATAACTCTCAAGCATGTTTCGGGTCGTAAGGTTGTTGTAAATCGCCCTGGAACACCAAAACTATGGGAAATAGCTCATGAAAACGGCCATAAAACGCCAAAATAACGAGTTTTTAGTCTTATCTCTCAAACATGTAAGGGTTCTTACGAGGCATGCACATCCGCATGGAACCCCAAAACCATGGGCAATAACTCATGAAAATGGCCATAAAACACGAAAACGACGAGTTTTAGGTCATAACTCTAAAGCATGTATCGGGTCGTAAGGTCGTTGTAAATCGCCCTAGAACCATAAAACGGTGGGCAATAGCTCATGAAAACAGCCATAAAACACGAAAACTGCGAGTTTTGGGTCATATCTCTCCAACATGTATCAGGTCATAAGGTCGTTGTAAATCGCCCTAGAACACCTAAACAGTGGACAATAGCTCATGAAAACAGCCATAAAACACAAAAACTACGAGTTTTTAGTCATATATCTCAAACATGTAATGGCTCTTACAGGCCTTGCAAATACAACTTGTACCCAAAAACTATGGGAAATAACTCATGAAAATGGTTAAAAAATCGAAAACGACGAGTTTTTGTTCATAACTCTCAAACATGTATCGTGTCTTAAGGTCGTGGTAAATCGCCCTAGAACACTAATTCTGTGCGCAATTGCTCATGAAAACAGCCATAAAACGCGAAAACTGTGAATTTTTAGTCATATATCTCAAACATGTAACGGGTCTTACAGGCCTTGCAAATCCAACTGGAACCTAAAAACTATGGGCCATAACTCATAAACAAGGCCATAAACACGAAAACTACAAGTTTTTGGTTATTACTGTCAAACATGTATCGGGTCTTAAGGTCGTTGTAAATCGGCCTGGACCCCAAAACTATGGGCAATAGCTCATGAAAACGGCCATAAACGCGAAAACTACGAGTTTTTTTGTCATATATCTCAAACATGTAACGGGTCTTATAGGCCATGAAAATCCAACTGGAACCTAAAAACCATGGGCCATAACTCATAAAAATGGCCATAAACACGAAAACGACGTGTTTTTGGTCACAACTCTCAAACATGTATCTGGTCTTAAGGTCGTTGTAAATCGGCCTGGAACCCCAAAACTATGGACAATAGCTCATGACAATGACCATAAAACGCGAAATCAACTAGTTTCTGGTCATATCTCTCAAACATGTAAGGGTTCTTACGAGGCGTGCAAATCCTCCTAGAACCCAAAAACTGTGGGCAATAACTCATGAAAATGACCAGAAAACACGAAAACGACGAGTTTTTGGTCATAACTCCCAAACATGTATAGCGTCTTAAGGTTCTTGTAAATCACCCTAGAACCAAAAAATGTGGGCAATAGATCATGAAAATAGCCATAAAACACGAAAACTGCGAGTTTTGGGTCATATCTCTCCAACATGTATCAGGTCACAAGGTCGTTGTAAATCGCCCTAGAACCCCTAAACAGTGGACAATAACTCATGAAAACGGCCATAAACACGAAAACTACAAGTTTTTAGTCATATATCTGAAACATGTAACGGCTCTTACAGGCCTTCGAAATACAACTTGAACCCTAAAACTATTGGAAATAACTCATGAAAATGGCCATCAACACGAAAACGATGAGTTTTTGTTCATAACTCTAAAACATGCATCGTGTCTTAAGGTCGTTGTAAATCACCATAGAACACTAAATATGTGCGCAATAGCTCATGAAAACAGCCATAAAACGCGAAAACATCGAGTTTTGGGTTATATCTCTCGAACATGTAATGGCTCTTACAGGCATGCAAATCCGCCTGGAACCCAAAAACTGTGGGCAATAAATCATGAAAATGGACATAAACACGAAAACGACGAGTTTTTGGTCATAACTCTCAAGCATGTTTCGGGTCGTAAGGTCGTTGTAAATCGCCCTGGAACACCAAAACTATGGGAAATAGCTCATGAAAACGGCCATAAAACGCCAAAATAATGAGTTTTTAGTCTTATCTCTCAAACATGTAAGGGTTCTAACGAGGCATGCACATCCGCATTGAACCCCAAAACCATGGGCAATAACTCATGAAAATGGCCGTAAAACACGAAAACGACGAGTTTTAGGTCATAACTCGAAAGCATGTATCGGGTCGTAAGGTCGTTGTAAATCGCCCTAGAACCATAAAACGGTGGGCAATGGCTCATGAAAACAGCCATAAAACACGAAAACTGCGAGTTTTGGGTCATATCTCTCCAACATGTATCAGGTCATAAGGTCGCTGTAAATCGCCCTAGAACACCTAAACAGTGGACAATAGCTCATGAAAACAGTCATAAAACACAAAAACTACGAGTTTTTAGTCATATATCTCAAACATGTAATGGCTCTTACAGGCCTTGCAAATACAACTTGAACCCAAAAACTGTGGGAAATAACTCATGAAAATGGTCATAAACTAGAAAACGACGAGTTTTTGTTCATAACTCTCAAACATGTATCGTGTCTTAAGGTTCTATATAAATCGCCCTAGAACACTAATTCTGTGCGCAATTGCTCATGAAAACAGCCATAAAACGCGAAAACTTTGAATTTTTAGTCATATATCACAAACATGTAACGGGTCTTACAGGCCATGCAAATCCAACTGGAACATAAAAACCATGGGTCGTAACTCGTAAAAATGGCCATAAACACGAAAACGGCGTATTTTTGGTCACAACTCTCAAACATGTATCGGGTCTTAAGGTCGTTGTAAATCGGCCTGGAACCCCAAAACTATGGACAATAGCTCATGAAAATGACCATAAAACGCGAAATCAACGAGTTTCTGGTCAATACTCTCAAACATGTAAGGGTTCTTACGAGGCATGCAAATCCTCCTAGAACCCAAAACTATGGGCATTAACCCATGAAAATGACCATAAAACACGAAAACGACGAGTTTTTGGTCATAACTCTCAAGCATGTATAGCGACTTAAGATTCTTGTAAATCACCCTAGAACCAAAAAATATGGGCAATAGATCATGAAAACAACCATAAAACACGAAAACTGCGAGTTGTGGGTCATATCTCTCCAACATGTATCAGGTCACAAGGTCGTTGTAAATCGCCCTAGAACCCCTAAACAGTGGACAATAGCTCATGAAAACGGCCATAAACACGAAAACTACAAGTTTTTAGTCATATATCTAAAACATGTAACGGCTCTTACAGGCCTTGCAAATACAACTTGAACCCTAAAACTATTGGAAATAACTCATGAAAATGGCCATCAACACGAAAACGATGATTTTTTGTTCATAACTCTAAAACATGCATCGTGTCTTAAGGTCGTTGTAAATCACCCTAGAACACTAAATCTGTGCGCAATAGCTCATGAAAACAGCCATAAAACGCGAAAACATCGAGTTTTGGGTCATAGCTCTCGAACATGTAATGGCTCTTATAGGCATGCAAATCCGCTTGGAACCCAAAAACTGTGGGCAATAAATCATGAAAATGGACATAAACACGAAAACGACGAGTTTTTGGTCATAACTCTCAAGCATGTTTCGGGTCGTAAGGTTGTTGTAAATCGCCCTGGAACACCAAAACTATGGGAAATAGCTCATGAAAACGGCCATAAAACGCCAAAATAACGAGTTTTTAGTCTTATCTCTCAAACATGTAAGGGTTCTTACGAGGCATGCACATCCGCATGGAACCCCAAAACCATGGGCAATAACTCATGAAAATGGCCATAAAACACGAAAACGACGAGTTTTAGGTCATAACTCTAAAGCATGTATCGGGTCGTAAGGTCGTTGTAAATCGCCCTAGAACCATAAAACGGTGGGCAATAGCTCATGAAAACAGCCATAAAACACGAAAACTACGAGTTTTGGGTCATATCTCTCCAACATGTATCAGGTCATAAGGTCGTTGTAAATCGCCCTAGAACACCTAAACAGTGGACAATAGCTCATGAAAACAGCCATAAAACACAAAAACTACGAGTTTTTAGTCATATATCTCAAACATGTAATGGCTCTTACAGGCCTTGCAAATACAACTTGTACCCAAAAACTATGGGAAATAACTCATGAAAATGGTTAAAAAATCGAAAACGACGAGTTTTTGTTCATAACTCTCAAACATGTATCGTGTCTTAAGGTCGTGGTAAATCGCCCTAGAACACTAATTCTGTGCGCAATTGCTCATGAAAACAGCCATAAAACGCGAAAACTGTGAATTTTTAGTCATATATCTCAAACATGTAACGGGTCTTACAGGCCTTGCAAATCCAACTGGAACCTAAAAACTATGGGCCATAACTCATAAACAAGGCCATAAACACGAAAACTACAAGTTTTTGGTTATTACTGTCAAACATGTATCGGGTCTTAAGGTCGTTGTAAATCGGCCTGGACCCCAAAACTATGGGCAATAGCTCATGAAAACGGCCATAAACGCGAAAACTACGAGTTTTTTTGTCATATATCTCAAACATGTAACGGGTCTTATAGGCCATGAAAATCCAACTGGAACCTAAAAACCATGGGCCATAACTCATAAAAATGGCCATAAACACGAAAACGACGTGTTTTTGGTCACAACTCTCAAACATGTATCTGGTCTTAAGGTCGTTGTAAATCGGCCTGGAACCCCAAAACTATGGACAATAGCTCATGACAATGACCATAAAACGCGAAATCAACTAGTTTCTGGTCATATCTCTCAAACATGTAAGGGTTCTTACGAGGCGTGCAAATCCTCCTAGAACCCAAAAACTGTGGGCAATAACTCATGAAAATGACCAGAAAACACGAAAACGACGAGTTTTTGGTCATAACTCCCAAACATGTATAGCGTCTTAAGGTTCTTGTAAATCACCCTAGAACCAAAAAATGTGGGCAATAGATCATGAAAATAGCCATAAAACACGAAAACTGCGAGTTTTGGGTCATATCTCTCCAACATGTATCAGGTCACAAGGTCGTTGTAAATCGCCCTAGAACCCCTAAACAGTGGACAATAACTCATGAAAACGGCCATAAACACGAAAACTACAAGTTTTTAGTCATATATCTGAAACATGTAACGGCTCTTACAGGCCTTCGAAATACAACTTGAACCCTAAAACTATTGGAAATAACTCATGAAAATGGCCATCAACACGAAAACGATGAGTTTTTGTTCATAACTCTAAAACATGCATCGTGTCTTAAGGTCGTTGTAAATCACCATAGAACACTAAATATGTGCGCAATAGCTCATGAAAACAGCCATAAAACGCGAAAACATCGAGTTTTGGGTTATATCTCTCGAACATGTAATGGCTCTTACAGGCATGCAAATCCGCCTGGAACCCAAAAACTGTGGGCAATAAATCATGAAAATGGACATAAACACGAAAACGACGAGTTTTTGGTCATAACTCTCAAGCATGTTTCGGGTCGTAAGGTCGTTGTAAATCGCCCTGGAACACCAAAACTATGGGAAATAGCTCATGAAAACGGCCATAAAACGCCAAAATAATGAGTTTTTAGTCTTATCTCTCAAACATGTAAGGGTTCTAACGAGGCATGCACATCCGCATTGAACCCCAAAACCATGGGCAATAACTCATGAAAATGGCCGTAAAACACGAAAACGACGAGTTTTAGGTCATAACTCGAAAGCATGTATCGGGTCGTAAGGTCGTTGTAAATCGCCCTAGAACCATAAAACGGTGGGCAATGGCTCATGAAAACAGCCATAAAACACGAAAACTGCGAGTTTTGGGTCATATCTCTCCAACATGTATCAGGTCATAAGGTCGTTGTAAATCGCCCTAGAACACCTAAACAGTGGACAATAGCTCATGAAAACAGCCATAAAACACAAAAACTACGAGTTTTTAGTCATATATCTCAAACATGTAATGGCTCTTACAGGCCTTGCAAATACAACTTGTACCCAAAAACTATGGGAAATAACTCATGAAAATGGTTAAAAAATCGAAAACGACGAGTTTTTGTTCATAACTCTCAAACATGTATCGTGTCTTAAGGTCGTGGTAAATCGCCCTAGAACAATTCTGTGCGCAATTGCTCATGAAAACAGCCATAAAACGCGAAAACTGTGAATTTTTAGTCATATATCTCAAACATGTAACGGGTCTTACAGGCCTTGCAAATCCAACTGGAAACTATGGGCAAAACTGGCCATAAACACGAAAACTTTTTTGGTTATTACTGTCAAACATGTATCGGGTCTTAAGGTCGTTGTAAATCGGCCTGGACCCCAAAACTATGGGCAATAGCTCATGAAAACGGCCATAAACGCGAAAACTACGAGTTTTTTTGTCATATATCTCAAACATGTAACGGGTCTTATAGGCCATGAAAATCCAACTGGAACCTAAAAACCATGGGCCATAACTCATAAAAATGGCCATAAACACGAAAACGACGTGTTTTTGGTCACAACTCTCAAACATGTATCTGGTCTTAAGGTCGTTGTAAATCGGCCTGGAACCCCAAAACTATGGACAATAGCTCATGACAATGACCATAAAACGCGAAATCAACTAGTTTCTGGTCATATCTCTCAAACATGTAAGGGTTCTTACGAGGCGTGCAAATCCTCCTAGAACCCAAAAACTGTGGGCAATAACTCATGAAAATGACCAGAAAACACGAAAACGACGAGTTTTTGGTCATAACTCCCAAACATGTATAGCGTCTTAAGGTTCTTGTAAATCACCCTAGAACCAAAAAATGTGGGCAATAGATCATGAAAATAGCCATAAAACACGAAAACTGCGAGTTTTGGGTCATATCTCTCCAACATGTATCAGGTCACAAGGTCGTTGTAAATCGCCCTAGAACCCCTAAACAGTGGACAATAACTCATGAAAACGGCCATAAACACGAAAACTACAAGTTTTTAGTCATATATCTGAAACATGTAACGGCTCTTACAGGCCTTCGAAATACAACTTGAACCCTAAAACTATTGGAAATAACTCATGAAAATGGCCATCAACACGAAAACGATGAGTTTTTGTTCATAACTCTAAAACATGCATCGTGTCTTAAGGTCGTTGTAAATCACCATAGAACACTAAATATGTGCGCAATAGCTCATGAAAACAGCCATAAAACGCGAAAACATCGAGTTTTGGGTTATATCTCTCGAACATGTAATGGCTCTTACAGGCATGCAAATCCGCCTGGAACCCAAAAACTGTGGGCAATAAATCATGAAAATGGACATAAACACGAAAACGACGAGTTTTTGGTCATAACTCTCAAGCATGTTTCGGGTCGTAAGGTCGTTGTAAATCGCCCTGGAACACCAAAACTATGGGAAATAGCTCATGAAAACGGCCATAAAACGCCAAAATAATGAGTTTTTAGTCTTATCTCTCAAACATGTAAGGGTTCTAACGAGGCATGCACATCCGCATTGAACCCCAAAACCATGGGCAATAACTCATGAAAATGGCCGTAAAACACGAAAACGACGAGTTTTAGGTCATAACTCGAAAGCATGTATCGGGTCGTAAGGTCGTTGTAAATCGCCCTAGAACCATAAAACGGTGGGCAATGGCTCATGAAAACAGCCATAAAACACGAAAACTGCGAGTTTTGGGTCATATCTCTCCAACATGTATCAGGTCATAAGGTCGTTGTAAATCGCCCTAGAACACCTAAACAGTGGACAATAGCTCATGAAAACAGTCATAAAACACAAAAACTACGAGTTTTTAGTCATATATCTCAAACATGTAATGGCTCTTACAGGCCTTGCAAATACAACTTGAACCCAAAAACTGTGGGAAATAACTCATGAAAATGGTCATAAACTCGAAAACGACGAGTTTTTGTTCATAACTCTCAAACATGTATCGTGTCTTAAGGTTATGGTAAATCGCCCTAGAACACTAATTCTGTGCGCAATTGCTCATGAAAACAGCCATAAAACGCGAAAACTGTGAATTTTTAGTCATATATCTCAAACATGTATCGGGTCTTACAAATCGGCCACCCCAAAACTATGGGCAATAGCTCATGAAAACGGCCATAAACGCGAAAACTACGAGTTTTTTTGTCATATATCTCAAACATGTAACGGGTCTTATAGGCCATGAAATCCAACTGGAACCTAAAAACCATGGGCCATAACTCATAAAAATGGCCATAAACACGAAAACGACGTGTTTTTGGTCACAACTCTCAAACATGTATCGGGTCTTAAGGTCGTTGTAAATCGGCCTGGAACCCCAAAACTATGGACAATAGCTCATGAAAATGACCATAAAACGCGAAATCAACGAGTTTCTGGTCATATCTCTCAAACATGTAAGGGTTCTTACGAGGCATGCAAATCCTCCTAGAACCCAAAAACTATGGGCAATAACTCATGAAAATGACCATAAAACACGAAAACGACGAGTTTTTGGTCATAACTCTCAAGCATGTATAGCGTCTTAAGATTCTTGTAAATCACCCTAGAACCAAAAAATGTGGGCAATAGATCATGAAAACACCCATAAAACACGAAAACTGCGAGTTTTGGGTCATATCTCTCCAACATGTATCAGGTCACAAGGTCGTTGTAAATCGCCCTAGAACCCCTAAACAGTGGACAATAGCTCATGAAAACGGCCATAAACACGAAAACTACAAGTTTTTAGTCATATATCTGAAACATGTAACGGCTCTTACAGGCCTTGCAAATACAACTTGAACCCTAAAACTATTGGAAATAACTCATGAAAATGGCCATCAACACGAAAACGATGATTTTTTGTTCATAACTCTAAAACATGCATCGTGTCTTAAGGTCGTTGTAAATCACCCTAGAACACTAAATCTGTGCGCAATAGCTCATGAAAACAGCCATAAAACGCGAAAACATCGAGTTTTGGGTTATATCTCTCGAACATGTAATGGCTCTTATAGGCATGCAAATCCGCTTGGAACCCAAAAACTGTGGGCAATAAATCATGAAAATGGACATAAACACGAAAACGACGAGTTTTTGGTCATAACTCTCAAGCATGTTTCGGGTCGTAAGGTCGTTGTAAATCGCCCTGGAACACCAAAACTATGGGAAATAGCTCATGAAAACGGCCATAAAACGCCAAAATAACGAGTTTTTAGTCTTATCTCTCAAACATGTAAGGGTTCTTACGAGGCATGCACATCCGCATGGAACCCCAAAACCATGGGCAATAACTCATGAAAATGGCCATAAAACACGAAAACGACGAGTTTTAGGTCATAACTCTAAAGCATGTATCGGGTCGTAAGGTCGTTGTAAATCGCCCTAGAACCATAAAACGGTGGGCAATAGCTCATGAAAACAGCCATAAAACACGAAAACTACGAGTTTTGGGTCATATCTCTCCAACATGTATCAGGTCATAAGGTCGTTGTAAATCGCCCTAGAACACCTAAACAGTGGACAATAGCTCATGAAAACAGCCATAAAACACAAAAACTACGAGTTTTTAGTCATATATCTCAAACATGTAATGGCTCTTACAGGCCTTGCAAATACAACTTGTACCCAAAAACTATGGGAAATAACTCATGAAAATGGTTAAAAAATCGAAAACGACGAGTTTTTGTTCATAACTCTCAAACATGTATCGTGTCTTAAGGTCGTGGTAAATCGCCCTAGAACACTAATTCTGTGCGCAATTGCTCATGAAAACAGCCATAAAACGCGAAAACTGTGAATTTTTAGTCATATATCTCAAACATGTAACGGGTCTTACAGGCCTTGCAAATCCAACTGGAACCTAAAAACTATGGGCCATAACTCATAAACAAGGCCATAAACACGAAAACTACAAGTTTTTGGTTATTACTGTCAAACATGTATCGGGTCTTAAGGTCGTTGTAAATCGGCCTGGACCCCAAAACTATGGGCAATAGCTCATGAAAACGGCCATAAACGCGAAAACTACGAGTTTTTTTGTCATATATCTCAAACATGTAACGGGTCTTATAGGCCATGAAAATCCAACTGGAACCTAAAAACCATGGGCCATAACTCATAAAAATGGCCATAAACACGAAAACGACGTGTTTTTGGTCACAACTCTCAAACATGTATCTGGTCTTAAGGTCGTTGTAAATCGGCCTGGAACCCCAAAACTATGGACAATAGCTCATGACAATGACCATAAAACGCGAAATCAACTAGTTTCTGGTCATATCTCTCAAACATGTAAGGGTTCTTACGAGGCGTGCAAATCCTCCTAGAACCCAAAAACTGTGGGCAATAACTCATGAAAATGACCAGAAAACACGAAAACGACGAGTTTTTGGTCATAACTCCCAAACATGTATAGCGTCTTAAGGTTCTTGTAAATCACCCTAGAACCAAAAAATGTGGGCAATAGATCATGAAAATAGCCATAAAACACGAAAACTGCGAGTTTTGGGTCATATCTCTCCAACATGTATCAGGTCACAAGGTCGTTGTAAATCGCCCTAGAACCCCTAAACAGTGGACAATAACTCATGAAAACGGCCATAAACACGAAAACTACAAGTTTTTAGTCATATATCTGAAACATGTAACGGCTCTTACAGGCCTTCGAAATACAACTTGAACCCTAAAACTATTGGAAATAACTCATGAAAATGGCCATCAACACGAAAACGATGAGTTTTTGTTCATAACTCTAAAACATGCATCGTGTCTTAAGGTCGTTGTAAATCACCATAGAACACTAAATCTGTGCGCAATAGCTCATGAAAACAGCCATAAAACGCGAAAACATCGAGTTTTGGGTTATATCTCTCGAACATGTAATGGCTCTTACAGGCATGCAAATCCGCCTGGAACCCAAAAACTGTGGGCAATAAATCATGAAAATGGACATAAACACGAAAACGACGAGTTTTTGGTCATAACTCTCAAGCATGTTTCGGGTCGTAAGGTCGTTGTAAATCGCCCTGGAACACCAAAACTATGGGAAATAGCTCATGAAAACGGCCATAAAACGCCAAAATAATGAGTTTTTAGTCTTATCTCTCAAACATGTAAGGGTTCTTACGAGGCATGCACATCCGCATGGAACCCCAAAACCATGGGCAATAACTCATGAAAATGGCCATAAAACACGAAAACGACGAGTTTTAGGTCATAACTCGAAAGCATGTATCGGGTCGTAAGGTCGTTGTAAATCGCCCTAGAACCATAAAACGGTGGGCAATAGCTCATGAAAACAGCCATAAAACACGAAAACTGCGAGTTTTGGGTCATATCTCTCCAACATGTATCAGGTCATAAGGTCGTTGTAAATCGCCCTAGAACACCTAAACAGTGGACAATAGCTCATGAAAACAGCCATAAAACACAAAAACTACGAGTTTTTAGTCATATATCTCAAACATGTAATGGCTCTTACAGGCCTTGCAAATACAACTTGTACCCAAAAACTATGGGAAATAACTCATGAAAATGGTTAAAAAATCGAAAACGACGAGTTTTTGTTCATAACTCTCAAACATGTATCGTGTCTTAAGGTCGTGGTAAATCGCCCTAGAACACTAATTCTGTGCGCAATTGCTCATGAAAACAGCCATAAAACGCGAAAACTGTGAATTTTTAGTCATATATCTCAAACATGTAACGGGTCTTACAGGCCTTGCAAATCCAACTGGAACCTAAAAACTATGGGCATAACTCATAAACAAGGCCATAAACACGAAAACTACAAGTTTTTGGTTATTACTGTCAAACATGTATCGGGTCTTAAGGTCGTTGTAAATCGGCCTGGACCCCAAAACTATGGGCAATAGCTCATGAAAACGGCCATAAACGCGAAAACTACGAGTTTTTTTGTCATATATCTCAAACATGTAACGGGTCTTATAGGCCATGAAAATCCAACTGGAACCTAAAAACCATGGGCCATAACTCATAAAAATGGCCATAAACACGAAAACGACGTGTTTTTGGTCACAACTCTCAAACATGTATCTGGTCTTAAGGTCGTTGTAAATCGGCCTGGAACCCCAAAACTATGGACAATAGCTCATGACAATGACCATAAAACGCGAAATCAACTAGTTTCTGGTCATATCTCTCAAACATGTAAGGGTTCTTACGAGGCGTGCAAATCCTCCTAGAACCCAAAAACTGTGGGCAATAACTCATGAAAATGACCAGAAAACACGAAAACGACGAGTTTTTGGTCATAACTCCCAAACATGTATAGCGTCTTAAGGTTCTTGTAAATCACCCTAGAACCAAAAAATGTGGGCAATAGATCATGAAAATAGCCATAAAACACGAAAACTGCGAGTTTTGGGTCATATCTCTCCAACATGTATCAGGTCACAAGGTCGTTGTAAATCGCCCTAGAACCCCTAAACAGTGGACAATAACTCATGAAAACGGCCATAAACACGAAAACTACAAGTTTTTAGTCATATATCTGAAACATGTAACGGCTCTTACAGGCCTTCGAAATACAACTTGAACCCTAAAACTATTGGAAATAACTCATGAAAATGGCCATCAACACGAAAACGATGAGTTTTTGTTCATAACTCTAAAACATGCATCGTGTCTTAAGGTCGTTGTAAATCACCATAGAACACTAAATATGTGCGCAATAGCTCATGAAAACAGCCATAAAACGCGAAAACATCGAGTTTTGGGTTATATCTCTCGAACATGTAATGGCTCTTACAGGCATGCAAATCCGCCTGGAACCCAAAAACTGTGGGCAATAAATCATGAAAATGGACATAAACACGAAAACGACGAGTTTTTGGTCATAACTCTCAAGCATGTTTCGGGTCGTAAGGTCGTTGTAAATCGCCCTGGAACACCAAAACTATGGGAAATAGCTCATGAAAACGGCCATAAAACGCCAAAATAATGAGTTTTTAGTCTTATCTCTCAAACATGTAAGGGTTCTAACGAGGCATGCACATCCGCATTGAACCCCAAAACCATGGGCAATAACTCATGAAAATGGCCGTAAAACACGAAAACGACGAGTTTTAGGTCATAACTCGAAAGCATGTATCGGGTCGTAAGGTCGTTGTAAATCGCCCTAGAACCATAAAACGGTGGGCAATGGCTCATGAAAACAGCCATAAAACACGAAAACTGCGAGTTTTGGGTCATATCTCTCCAACATGTATCAGGTCATAAGGTCGCTGTAAATCGCCCTAGAACACCTAAACAGTGGACAATAGCTCATGAAAACAGTCATAAAACACAAAAACTACGAGTTTTTAGTCATATATCTCAAACATGTAATGGCTCTTACAGGCCTTGCAAATACAACTTGAACCCAAAAACTGTGGGAAATAACTCATGAAAATGGTCATAAACTAGAAAACGACGAGTTTTTGTTCATAACTCTCAAAAATGTATCGTGTCTTAAGGTTCTATATAAATCGCCCTAGAACACTAATTCTGTGCGCAATTGCTCATGAAAACAGCCATAAAACGCGAAAACTTTGAATTTTTAGTCATATATCACAAACATGTAACGGGTCTTACAGGCCATGCAAATCCAACTGGAACATAAAAACCATGGGTCGTAACTCGTAAAAATGGCCATAAACACGAAAACGGCGTATTTTTGGTCACAACTCTCAAACATGTATCGGGTCTTAAGGTCGTTGTAAATCGGCCTGGAACCCCAAAACTATGGACAATAGCTCATGAAAATGACCATAAAACGCGAAATCAACGAGTTTCTGGTCAATACTCTCAAAAATGTAAGGGTTCTTACGAGGCATGCAAATCCTCCTAGAACCCAAAACTATGGGCATTAACCCATGAAAATGACCATAAAACACGAAAACGACGAGTTTTTGGTCATAACTCTCAAGCATGTATAGCGAATTAAGATTCTTGTAAATCACCCTAGAACCAAAAAATATGGGCAATAGATCATGAAAACAACCATAAAACACGAAAACTGCGAGTTGTGGGTCATATCTCTCCAACATGTATCAGGTCACAAGGTCGTTGTAAATCGCCCTAGAACCCCTAAACAGTGGACAATAGCTCATGAAAACGGCCATAAACACGAAAACTACAAGTTTTTAGTCATATATCTAAAACATGTAACGGCTCTTACAGGCCTTGCAAATACAACTTGAACCCTAAAACTATTGGAAATAACTCATGAAAATGGCCATCAACACGAAAACGATGATTTTTTGTTCATAACTCTAAAACATGCATCGTGTCTTAAGGTCGTTGTAAATCACCCTAGAACACTAAATCTGTGCGCAATAGCTCATGAAAACAGCCATAAAACGCGAAAACATCGAGTTTTGGGTCATAGCTCTCGAACATGTAATGGCTCTTATAGGCATGCAAATCCGCTTGGAACCCAAAAACTGTGGGCAATAAATCATGAAAATGGACATAAACACGAAAAAGACGAGTTTTTGGTCATAACTCTCAAGCATGTTTCGGGTCGTAAGGTTGTTGTAAATCGCCCTGGAACACCAAAACTATGGGAAATAGCTCATGAAAACGGCCATAAAACGCCAAAATAACGAGTTTTTAGTCTTATCTCTCAAACATGTAAGGGTTCTTACGAGGCATGCACATCCGCATGGAACCCCAAAACCATGGGCAATAACTCATGAAAATGGCCATAAAACACGAAAACGACGAGTTTTAGGTCATAACTCTAAAGCATGTATCGGGTCGTAAGGTCGTTGTAAATCGCCCTAGAACCATAAAACGGTGGGCAATAGCTCATGAAAACAGCCATAAAACACGAAAACTACGAGTTTTGGGTCATATCTCTCCAACATGTATCAGGTCATAAGGTCGTTGTAAATCGCCCTAGAACACCTAAACAGTGGACAATAGCTCATGAAAACAGCCATAAAACACAAAAACTACGAGTTTTTAGTCATATATCTCAAACATGTAATGGCTCTTACAGGCCTTGCAAATACAACTTGTACCCAAAAACTATGGGAAATAACTCATGAAAATGGTTAAAAAATCGAAAACGACGAGTTTTTGTTCATAACTCTCAAACATGTATCGTGTCTTAAGGTCGTGGTAAATCGCCCTAGAACACTAATTCTGTGCGCAATTGCTCATGAAAACAGCCATAAAACGCGAAAACTGTGAATTTTTAGTCATATATCTCAAACATGTAACGGGTCTTACAGGCCTTGCAAATCCAACTGGAACCTAAAAACTATGGGCCATAACTCATAAACAAGGCCATAAACACGAAAACTACAAGTTTTTGGTTATTACTGTCAAACATGTATCGGGTCTTAAGGTCGTTGTAAATCGGCCTGGACCCCAAAACTATGGGCAATAGCTCATGAAAACGGCCATAAACGCGAAAACTACGAGTTTTTTTGTCATATATCTCAAACATGTAACGGGTCTTATAGGCCATGAAAATCCAACTGGAACCTAAAAACCATGGGCCATAACTCATAAAAATGGCCATAAACACGAAAACGACGTGTTTTTGGTCACAACTCTCAAACATGTATCTGGTCTTAAGGTCGTTGTAAATCGGCCTGGAACCCCAAAACTATGGACAATAGCTCATGACAATGACCATAAAACGCGAAATCAACTAGTTTCTGGTCATATCTCTCAAACATGTAAGGGTTCTTACGAGGCGTGCAAATCCTCCTAGAACCCAAAAACTGTGGGCAATAACTCATGAAAATGACCAGAAAACACGAAAACGACGAGTTTTTGGTCATAACTCCCAAACATGTATAGCGTCTTAAGGTTCTTGTAAATCACCCTAGAACCAAAAAATGTGGGCAATAGATCATGAAAATAGCCATAAAACACGAAAACTGCGAGTTTTGGGTCATATCTCTCCAACATGTATCAGGTCACAAGGTCGTTGTAAATCGCCCTAGAACCCCTAAACAGTGGACAATAACTCATGAAAACGGCCATAAACACGAAAACTACAAGTTTTTAGTCATATATCTGAAACATGTAACGGCTCTTACAGGCCTTCGAAATACAACTTGAACCCTAAAACTATTGGAAATAACTCATGAAAATGGCCATCAACACGAAAACGATGAGTTTTTGTTCATAACTCTAAAACATGCATCGTGTCTTAAGGTCGTTGTAAATCACCATAGAACACTAAATATGTGCGCAATAGCTCATGAAAACAGCCATAAAACGCGAAAACATCGAGTTTTGGGTTATATCTCTCGAACATGTAATGGCTCTTACAGGCATGCAAATCCGCCTGGAACCCAAAAACTGTGGGCAATAAATCATGAAAATGGACATAAACACGAAAACGACGAGTTTTTGGTCATAACTCTCAAGCATGTTTCGGGTCGTAAGGTCGTTGTAAATCGCCCTGGAACACCAAAACTATGGGAAATAGCTCATGAAAACGGCCATAAAACGCCAAAATAATGAGTTTTTAGTCTTATCTCTCAAACATGTAAGGGTTCTAACGAGGCATGCACATCCGCATTGAACCCCAAAACCATGGGCAATAACTCATGAAAATGGCCGTAAAACACGAAAACGACGAGTTTTAGGTCATAACTCGAAAGCATGTATCGGGTCGTAAGGTCGTTGTAAATCGCCCTAGAACCATAAAACGGTGGGCAATGGCTCATGAAAACAGCCATAAAACACGAAAACTGCGAGTTTTGGGTCATATCTCTCCAACATGTATCAGGTCATAAGGTCGTTGTAAATCGCCCTAGAACACCTAAACAGTGGACAATAGCTCATGAAAACAGCCATAAAACACAAAAACTACGAGTTTTTAGTCATATATCTCAAACATGTAATGGCTCTTACAGGCCTTGCAAATACAACTTGTACCCAAAAACTATGGGAAATAACTCATGAAAATGGTTAAAAAATCGAAAACGACGAGTTTTTGTTCATAACTCTCAAACATGTATCGTGTCTTAAGGTCGTGGTAAATCGCCCTAGAACACTAATTCTGTGCGCAATTGCTCATGAAAACAGCCATAAAACGCGAAAACTGTGAATTTTTAGTCATATATCTCAAACATGTAACGGGTCTTACAGGCCTTGCAAATCCAACTGGAACCTAAAAACTATGGGCATAACTCATAAACAAGGCCATAAACACGAAAACTACAAGTTTTTGGTTATTACTGTCAAACATGTATCGGGTCTTAAGGTCGTTGTAAATCGGCCTGGACCCCAAAACTATGGGCAATAGCTCATGAAAACGGCCATAAACGCGAAAACTACGAGTTTTTTTGTCATATATCTCAAACATGTAACGGGTCTTATAGGCCATGAAAATCCAACTGGAACCTAAAAACCATGGGCCATAACTCATAAAAATGGCCATAAACACGAAAACGACGTGTTTTTGGTCACAACTCTCAAACATGTATCTGGTCTTAAGGTCGTTGTAAATCGGCCTGGAACCCCAAAACTATGGACAATAGCTCATGACAATGACCATAAAACGCGAAATCAACTAGTTTCTGGTCATATCTCTCAAACATGTAAGGGTTCTTACGAGGCGTGCAAATCCTCCTAGAACCCAAAAACTGTGGGCAATAACTCATGAAAATGACCAGAAAACACGAAAACGACGAGTTTTTGGTCATAACTCCCAAACATGTATAGCGTCTTAAGGTTCTTGTAAATCACCCTAGAACCAAAAAATGTGGGCAATAGATCATGAAAATAGCCATAAAACACGAAAACTGCGAGTTTTGGGTCATATCTCTCCAACATGTATCAGGTCACAAGGTCGTTGTAAATCGCCCTAGAACCCCTAAACAGTGGACAATAACTCATGAAAACGGCCATAAACACGAAAACTACAAGTTTTTAGTCATATATCTGAAACATGTAACGGCTCTTACAGGCCTTCGAAATACAACTTGAACCCTAAAACTATTGGAAATAACTCATGAAAATGGCCATCAACACGAAAACGATGAGTTTTTGTTCATAACTCTAAAACATGCATCGTGTGTTAAGGTCGTTGTAAATCACCATAGAACACTAATTATGTGCGCAATAGCTCATGAAAACAGCCATAAAACGCGAAAACATCGAGTTTTGGGTTATATCTCTCGAACATGTAATGGCTCTTACAGGCATGCAAATCCGCCTGGAACCCAAAAACTGTGGGCAATAAATCATGAAAATGGACATAAACACGAAAACGACGAGTTTTTGGTCATAACTCTCAAGCATGTTTCGGGTCGTAAGGTCGTTGTAAATCGCCCTGGAACACCAAAACTATGGGAAATAGCTCATGAAAACGGCCATAAAACGCCAAAATAATGAGTTTTTAGTCTTATCTCTCAAACATGTAAGGGTTCTAACGAGGCATGCACATCCGCATTGAACCCCAAAACCATGGGCAATAACTCATGAAAATGGCCGTAAAACACGAAAACGACGAGTTTTAGGTCATAAATCGAAAGCATGTATCGGGTCGTAAGGTCGTTGTAAATCGCCCTAGAACCATAAAACGGTGGGCAATGGCTCATGAAAACAGCCATAAAACACGAAAACTGCGAGTTTTGGGTCATATCTCTCCAACATGTATCAGGTCATAAGGTCGCTGTAAATCGCCCTAGAACACCTAAACAGTGGACAATAGCTCATGAAAACAGTCATAAAACACAAAAACTACGAGTTTTTAGTCATATATCTCAAACATGTAATGGCTCTTACAGGCCTTGCAAATACAACTTGAACCCAAAAACTGTGGGAAATAACTCATGAAAATGGTCATAAACTAGAAAACGACGAGTTTTTGTTCATAACTCTCAAAAATGTATCGTGTCTTAAGGTTCTATATAAATCGCCCTAGAACACTAATTCTGTGCGCAATTGCTCATGAAAACAGCCATAAAACGCGAAAACTTTGAATTTTTAGTCATATATCACAAACATGTAACGGGTCTTACAGGCCATGCAAATCCAACTGGAACATAAAAACCATGGGTCGTAACTCGTAAAAATGGCCATAAACACGAAAACGGCGTATTTTTGGTCACAACTCTCAAACATGTATCGGGTCTTAAGGTCGTTGTAAATCGGCCTGGAACCCCAAAACTATGGACAATAGCTCATGAAAATGACCATAAAACGCGAAATCAACGAGTTTCTGGTCAATACTCTCAAACATGTAAGGGTTCTTACGAGGCATGCAAATCCTCCTAGAACCCAAAACTATGGGCATTAACCATGAAAATGACCATAAAACACGAAAACGACGAGTTTTTGGTCATAACTCTCAAGCATGTATAGCGAATTAAGATTCTTGTAAATCACCCTAGAACCAAAAAATATGGGCAATAGATCATGAAAACAACCATAAAACACGAAAACTGCGAGTTGTGGGTCATATCTCTCCAACATGTATCAGGTCACAAGGTCGTTGTAAATCGCCCTAGAACCCCTAAACAGTGGACAATAGCTCATGAAAACGGCCATAAACACGAAAACTACAAGTTTTTAGTCATATATCTAAAACATGTAACGGCTCTTACAGGCCTTGCAAATACAACTTGAACCCTAAAACTATTGGAAATAACTCATGAAAATGGCCATCAACACGAAAACGATGATTTTTTGTTCATAACTCTAAAACATGCATCGTGTCTTAAGGTCGTTGTAAATCACCCTAGAACACTAAATCTGTGCGCAATAGCTCATGAAAACAGCCATAAAACGCGAAAACATCGAGTTTTGGGTCATAGCTCTCGAACATGTAATGGCTCTTATAGGCATGCAAATCCGCTTGGAACCCAAAAACTGTGGGCAATAAATCATGAAAATGGACATAAACACGAAAACGACGAGTTTTTGGTCATAACTCTCAAGCATGTTTCGGGTCGTAAGGTTGTTGTAAATCGCCCTGGAACACCAAAACTATGGGAAATAGCTCATGAAAACGGCCATAAAACGCCAAAATAACGAGTTTTTAGTCTTATCTCTCAAACATGTAAGGGTTCTTACGAGGCATGCACATCCGCATGGAACCCCAAAACCATGGGCAATAACTCATGAAAATGGCCATAAAACACGAAAACGACGAGTTTTAGGTCATAACTCTAAAGCATGTATCGGGTCGTAAGGTCGTTGTAAATCGCCCTAGAACCATAAAACGGTGGGCAATAGCTCATGAAAACAGCCATAAAACACGAAAACTGCGAGTTTTGGGTCATATCTCTCCAACATGTATCAGGTCATAAGGTCGTTGTAAATCGCCCTAGAACACCTAAACAGTGGACAATAGCTCATGAAAACAGCCATAAAACACAAAAACTACGAGTTTTTAGTCATATATCTCAAACATGTAATGGCTCTTACAGGCCTTGCAAATACAACTTGTACCCAAAAACTATGGGAAATAACTCATGAAAATGGTTAAAAAATCGAAAACGACGAGTTTTTGTTCATAACTCTCAAACATGTATCGTGTCTTAAGGTCGTGGTAAATCGCCCTAGAACACTAATTCTGTGCGCAATTGCTCATGAAAACAGCCATAAAACGCGAAAACTGTGAATTTTTAGTCATATATCTCAAACATGTAACGGGTCTTACAGGCCTTGCAAATCCAACTGGAACCTAAAAACTATGGGCCATAACTCATAAACAAGGCCATAAACACGAAAACTACAAGTTTTTGGTTATTACTGTCAAACATGTATCGGGTCTTAAGGTCGTTGTAAATCGGCCTGGACCCCAAAACTATGGGCAATAGCTCATGAAAACGGCCATAAACGCGAAAACTACGAGTTTTTTTGTCATATATCTCAAACATGTAACGGGTCTTATAGGCCATGAAAATCCAACTGGAACCTAAAAACCATGGGCCATAACTCATAAAAATGGCCATAAACACGAAAACGACGTGTTTTTGGTCACAACTCTCAAACATGTATCTGGTCTTAAGGTCGTTGTAAATCGGCCTGGAACCCCAAAACTATGGACAATAGCTCATGACAATGACCATAAAACGCGAAATCAACTAGTTTCTGGTCATATCTCTCAAACATGTAAGGGTTCTTACGAGGCGTGCAAATCCTCCTAGAACCCAAAAACTGTGGGCAATAACTCATGAAAATGACCAGAAAACACGAAAACGACGAGTTTTTGGTCATAACTCCCAAACATGTATAGCGTCTTAAGGTTCTTGTAAATCACCCTAGAACCAAAAAATGTGGGCAATAGATCATGAAAATAGCCATAAAACACGAAAACTGCGAGTTTTGGGTCATATCTCTCCAACATGTATCAGGTCACAAGGTCGTTGTAAATCGCCCTAGAACCCCTAAACAGTGGACAATAACTCATGAAAACGGCCATAAACACGAAAACTACAAGTTTTTAGTCATATATCTGAAACATGTAACGGCTCTTACAGGCCTTCGAAATACAACTTGAACCCTAAAACTATTGGAAATAACTCATGAAAATGGCCATCAACACGAAAACGATGAGTTTTTGTTCATAACTCTAAAACATGCATCGTGTCTTAAGGTCGTTGTAAATCACCATAGAACACTAAATATGTGCGCAATAGCTCATGAAAACAGCCATAAAACGCGAAAACATCGAGTTTTGGGTTATATCTCTCGAACATGTAATGGCTCTTACAGGCATGCAAATCCGCCTGGAACCCAAAAACTGTGGGCAATAAATCATGAAAATGGACATAAACACGAAAACGACGAGTTTTTGGTCATAACTCTCAAGCATGTTTCGGGTCGTAAGGTCGTTGTAAATCGCCCTGGAACACCAAAACTATGGGAAATAGCTCATGAAAACGGCCATAAAACGCCAAAATAATGAGTTTTTAGTCTTATCTCTCAAACATGTAAGGGTTCTAACGAGGCATGCACATCCGCATTGAACCCCAAAACCATGGGCAATAACTCATGAAAATGGCCGTAAAACACGAAAACGACGAGTTTTAGGTCATAACTCGAAAGCATGTATCGGGTCGTAAGGTCGTTGTAAATCGCCCTAGAACCATAAAACGGTGGGCAATGGCTCATGAAAACAGCCATAAAACACGAAAACTGCGAGTTTTGGGTCATATCTCTCCAACATGTATCAGGTCATAAGGTCGTTGTAAATCGCCCTAGAACACCTAAACAGTGGACAATAGCTCATGAAAACAGCCATAAAACACAAAAACTACGAGTTTTTAGTCATATATCTCAAACATGTAATGGCTCTTACAGGCCTTGCAAATACAACTTGTACCCAAAAACTATGGGAAATAACTCATGAAAATGGTTAAAAAATCGAAAACGACGAGTTTTTGTTCATAACTCTCAAACATGTATCGTGTCTTAAGGTCGTGGTAAATCGCCCTAGAACACTAATTCTGTGCGCAATTGCTCATGAAAACAGCCATAAAACGCGAAAACTGTGAATTTTTAGTCATATATCTCAAACATGTAACGGGTCTTACAGGCCTTGCAAATCCAACTGGAACCTAAAAACTATGGGCATAACTCATAAACAAGGCCATAAACACGAAAACTACAAGTTTTTGGTTATTACTGTCAAACATGTATCGGGTCTTAAGGTCGTTGTAAATCGGCCTGGACCCCAAAACTATGGGCAATAGCTCATGAAAACGGCCATAAACGCGAAAACTACGAGTTTTTTTGTCATATATCTCAAACATGTAACGGGTCTTATAGGCCATGAAAATCCAACTGGAACCTAAAAACCATGGGCCATAACTCATAAAAATGGCCATAAACACGAAAACGACGTGTTTTTGGTCACAACTCTCAAACATGTATCTGGTCTTAAGGTCGTTGTAAATCGGCCTGGAACCCCAAAACTATGGACAATAGCTCATGACAATGACCATAAAACGCGAAATCAACTAGTTTCTGGTCATATCTCTCAAACATGTAAGGGTTCTTACGAGGCGTGCAAATCCTCCTAGAACCCAAAAACTGTGGGCAATAACTCATGAAAATGACCAGAAAACACGAAAACGACGAGTTTTTGGTCATAACTCCCAAACATGTATAGCGTCTTAAGGTTCTTGTAAATCACCCTAGAACCAAAAATGTGGGCAATAGATCATGAAAACAGCCATAAAACACGAAAACTGCGAGTTTTGGGTCATATCTCTCCAACATGTATCAGGTCACAAGGTCGTTGTAAATCGCCCTAGAACCCCTAAACAGTGGACAATAACTCATGAAAACGGCCATAAACACGAAAACTACAAGTTTTTAGTCATATATCTGAAACATGTAACGGCTCTTACAGGCCTTCGAAATACAACTTGAACCCTAAAACTATTGGAAATAACTCATGAAAATGGCCATCAACACGAAAACGATGAGTTTTTGTTCATAACTCTAAAACATGCATCGTGTCTTAAGGTCGTTGTAAATCACCATAGAACACTAAATATGTGCGCAATAGCTCATGAAAACAGCCATAAAACGCGAAAACATCGAGTTTTGGGTTATATCTCTCGAACATGTAATGGCTCTTACAGGCATGCAAATCCGCCTGGAACCCAAAAACTGTGGGCAATAAATCATGAAAATGGACATAAACACGAAAACGACGAGTTTTTGGTCATAACTCTCAAGCATGTTTCGGGTCGTAAGGTCGTTGTAAATCGCCCTGGAACACCAAAACTATGGGAATAGCTCATGAAAACGGCCATAAAACGCCAAAATAATGAGTTTTTAGTCTTATCTCTCAAACATGTAAGGGTTCTAACGAGGCATGCACATCCGCATTGAACCCCAAAACCATGGGCAATAACTCATGAAAATGGCCGTAAAACACGAAAACGACGAGTTTTAGGTCATAACTCGAAAGCATGTATCGGGTCGTAAGGTCGTTGTAAATCGCCCTAGAACCATAAAACGGTGGGCAATGGCTCATGAAAACAGCCATAAAACGAAAACTGCGAGTTTTGGGTCATATCTCTCCAACATGTATCAGGTCATAAGGTCGCTGTAAATCGCCCTAGAACACCTAAACAGTGGACAATAGCTCATGAAAACAGTCATAAAACACAAAACTACGAGTTTTTAGTCATATATCTCAAACATGTAATGGCTCTTACAGGCCTTGCAAATACAACTTGAACCCAAAAACTGTGGGAAATAACTCATGAAAATGGTCATAAAACGCGAAATCAACGAGTTTTTGGTCATATCTCTCAAACATGTAAGGGTTCTTACGAGGCATGCAAATCCTCCTAGAACCCAAAAACTGTGGGCAATAACTCATGAAAATGACCAGAAAACACGAAAACGACGAGTTTTTGGTCATAACTCTCAAACATGTATAGCGTCTTAAGGTTCTTGTAAATCACCCTAGAACCAAAAAATGTGGGCAATAGATCATGAAAACAGCCATAAAACACGAAAACTGCGAGTTTTGGGTCATATCTCTCCAACATGTATCAGGTCACAAGGTCGTTGTAAATCGCCCTAGAACCCCTAAACAGTGGACAATAGCTCATGAAAACGGCCATAAACACGAAAACTACAAGTTTTTAGTCATATATCTGAAACATGTAACGGCTCTTACAGGCCTTGCAAATACAACTTGAACCCTAAAACTATTGGAAATAACTCATGAAAATGGCCATCAACACGAAAACGATGATTTTTTGTTCATAACTCTAAAACATGCATCGTGTCTTAAGGTCGTTGTAAATCACCCTAGAACACTAAATCTGTGCGCAATAGCTCATGAAAACAGCCATAAAACGCGAAAACATCGAGTTTTGGGTCATAGCTCTCGAACATGTAATGGCTCTTATAGGCATGCAAATCCGCTTGGAACCCAAAAACTGTGGGCAATAAATCATGAAAATGGACATAAACACGAAAAAGACGAGTTTTTGGTCATAACTCTCAAGCATGTTTCGGGTCGTAAGGTTGTTGTAAATCGCCCTGGAACACCAAAAACTATGGGAAATAGCTCATGAAAACGGCCATAAAACGCCAAAATAACGAGTTTTTAGTCTTATCTCTCAAACATGTAAGGGTTCTTACGAGGCATGCACATCCGCATGGAACCCCAAAACCATGGGCAATAACTCATGAAAATGGCCATAAAACACGAAAACGACGAGTTTTAGGTCATAACTCTAAAGCATGTATCGGGTCGTAAGGTCGTTGTAAATCGCCCTAGAACCATAAAACGGTGGGCAATAGCTCATGAAAACAGCCATAAAACACGAAAACTACGAGTTTTGGGTCATATCTCTCCAACATGTATCAGGTCATAAGGTCGTTGTAAATCGCCCTAGAACACCTAAACAGTGGACAATAGCTCATGAAAACAGCCATAAAACACAAAAACTACGAGTTTTTAGTCATATATCTCAAACATGTAATGGCTCTTACAGGCCTTGCAAATACAACTTGTACCCAAAAACTATGGGAAATAACTCATGAAAATGGTTAAAAAATCGAAAACGACGAGTTTTTGTTCATAACTCTCAAACATGTATCGTGTCTTAAGGTCGTGGTAAATCGCCCTAGAACACTAATTCTGTGCGCAATTGCTCATGAAAACAGCCATAAAACGCGAAAACTGTGAATTTTTAGTCATATATCTCAAACATGTAACGGGTCTTACAGGCCTTGCAAATCCAACTGGAACCTAAAAACTATGGGCCATAACTCATAAACAAGGCCATAAACACGAAAACTACAAGTTTTTGGTTATTACTGTCAAACATGTATCGGGTCTTAAGGTCGTTGTAAATCGGCCTGGACCCCAAAACTATGGGCAATAGCTCATGAAAACGGCCATAAACGCGAAAACTACGAGTTTTTTTGTCATATATCTCAAACATGTAACGGGTCTTATAGGCCATGAAAATCCAACTGGAACCTAAAAACCATGGGCCATAACTCATAAAAATGGCCATAAACACGAAAACGACGTGTTTTTGGTCACAACTCTCAAACATGTATCTGGTCTTAAGGTCGTTGTAAATCGGCCTGGAACCCCAAAACTATGGACAATAGCTCATGACAATGACCATAAAACGCGAAATCAACTAGTTTCTGGTCATATCTCTCAAACATGTAAGGGTTCTTACGAGGCGTGCAAATCCTCCTAGAACCCAAAAACTGTGGGCAATAACTCATGAAAATGACCAGAAAACACGAAAACGACGAGTTTTTGGTCATAACTCCCAAACATGTATAGCGTCTTAAGGTTCTTGTAAATCACCCTAGAACCAAAAAATGTGGGCAATAGATCATGAAAATAGCCATAAAACACGAAAACTGCGAGTTTTGGGTCATATCTCTCCAACATGTATCAGGTCACAAGGTCGTTGTAAATCGCCCTAGAACCCCTAAACAGTGGACAATAACTCATGAAAACGGCCATAAACACGAAAACTACAAGTTTTTAGTCATATATCTGAAACATGTAACGGCTCTTACAGGCCTTCGAAATACAACTTGAACCCTAAAACTATTGGAAATAACTCATGAAAATGGCCATCAACACGAAAACGATGAGTTTTTGTTCATAACTCTAAAACATGCATCGTGTCTTAAGGTCGTTGTAAATCACCATAGAACACTAAATATGTGCGCAATAGCTCATGAAAACAGCCATAAAACGCGAAAACATCGAGTTTTGGGTTATATCTCTCGAACATGTAATGGCTCTTACAGGCATGCAAATCCGCCTGGAACCCAAAAACTGTGGGCAATAAATCATGAAAATGGACATAAACACGAAAACGACGAGTTTTTGGTCATAACTCTCAAGCATGTTTCGGGTCGTAAGGTCGTTGTAAATCGCCCTGGAACACCAAAACTATGGGAAATAGCTCATGAAAACGGCCATAAAACGCCAAAATAATGAGTTTTTAGTCTTATCTCTCAAACATGTAAGGGTTCTAACGAGGCATGCACATCCGCATTGAACCCCAAAACCATGGGCAATAACTCATGAAAATGGCCGTAAAACACGAAAACGACGAGTTTTAGGTCATAACTCGAAAGCATGTATCAGGTCGTAAGGTCGTTGTAAATCGCCCTAGAACCATAAAACGGTGGGCAATGGCTCATGAAAACAGCCATAAAACACGAAAACTGCGAGTTTTGGGTCATATCTCTCCAACATGTATCAGGACATAAGGTCGGTGTAAATCGCCCTAGAACACCTAAACAGTGGACAATAGCTCATGAAAACAGTCATAAAACACAAAAACTACGAGTTTTTAGTCATATATCTCAAACATGTAATGGCTCTTACAGGCCTTGCAAATACAACTTGAACCCAAAAACTGTGGGAAATAACTCATGAAAATGGTCATAAACTAGAAAACGACGAGTTTTTGTTCATAACTCTCAAAAATGTATCGTGTCTTAAGGTTCTATATAAATCGCCCTAGAACACTAATTCTGTGCGCAATTGCTCATGAAAACAACCATAAAACGCGAAAACTTTGAATTTTTAGTCATATATCACAAACATGTAACGGGTCTTACAGGCCATGCAAATCCAACTGGAACATAAAAACCATGGGTCGTAACTCGTAAAAATGGCCATAAACACGAAAACGGCGTATTTTTGGTCACAACTCTCAAACATGTATCGGGTCTTAAGGTCGTTGTAAATCGGCCTGGAACCCCAAAACTATGGACAATAGCTCATGAAAATGACCATAAAACGCGAAATCAACGAGTTTCTGGTCAATACTCTCAAACATGTAAGGGTTCTTACGAGGCATGCAAATCCTCCTAGAACCCAAAACTATGGGCATTAACCCATGAAAATGACCATGAAACACGAAAACGACGAGTTTTTGGTCATAACTCTCAAGCATGTATAGCGACTTAAGATTCTTGTAAATCACCCTAGAACCAAAAATATGGGCAATAGATCATGAAAACAACCATAAAACACGAAAACTGCGAGTTGTGGGTCATATCTCTCCAACATGTATCAGGTCACAAGGTCGTTGTAAATCGCCCTAGAACCCCTAAACAGTGGACAATAGCTCATGAAAACGGCCATAAACACGAAAACTACAAGTTTTTAGTCATATATCTAAAACATGTAACGGCTCTTACAGGCCTTGCAAATACAACTTGAACCCTAAAACTATTGGAAATAACTCATGAAAATGGCCATCAACACGAAAACGATGATTTTTTGTTCATAACACTAAAACATGCATCGTGTCTTAAGGTCGTTGTAAATCACCCTAGAACACTAAATCTGTGCGCAATAGCTCATGAAACAGCCATAAAACGCGAAAACATCGAGTTTTGGGTCATAGCTCTCGAACATGTAATGGCTCTTACAGGCATGCAAATCCGCTTGGAACCCAAAAACTGTGGGCAATAAATCATGAAAATGGACATAAACACGAAAACGACGAGTTTTTGGTCATAACTCTCAAGCATGTTTCGGGTCGTAAGGTTGTTGTAAATCACCCTGGAACACCAAAACTATGGGAAATAGCTCATGAAAACGGCCATAAAACGCCAAAATAATGAGTTTTTAGTCTTATCTCTCAAACATGTAAGGGTTCTTACGAGGCATGCACATCCGCATGGAACCCCAAAACCATGGGCAATAACTCATGAAAATGGCCATAAAACACGAAAACGACGAGTTTTAGGTCATAACTCTAAAGCATGTATCGGGTCGTAAGGTCGTTGTAAATCGCCCTAGAAACATAAAACGGTGGGCAATAGCTCATGAAAACAGCCATAAAACACGAAAACTGCGAGTTTTGGGTCATATCTCTCCAACATGTATCAGGTCATAAGGTCGTTGTAAATCGCCCTAGAACACCTAAACAGTGGACAATAGCTCATGAAAACAGCCATAAAACACAAAAACTACGAGTTTTTAGTCATATATCTCAAACATGTAATGGCTCTTACAGGCCTTGCAAATACAACTTGTACCCAAAAACTATGGGAAATAACTCATGAAAATGGTTAAAAAATCGAAAACGACGAGTTTTTGTTCATAACTCTCAAACATGTATCGTGTCTTAAGGTCGTGGTAAATCGCCCTAGAACACTAATTCTGTGCGCAATTGCTCATGAAACAGCCATAAAAAGCGAAAACTGTGAATTTTTAGTCATATATCTCAAACATGTAACGGGTCTTACAGGCCTTGCAAATCCAACTGGAACCTAAAAACTATGGGCCATAACTCATAAACAAGGCCATAAACACGAAAACTACAAGTTTTTGGTTATTACTGTCAAACATGTATCGGGTCTTAAGGTCGTTGTAAATCGGCCTGGACCCCAAAACTATGGGCAATAGCTCATGAAAACGGCCATAAACGCGAAAACTACGAGTTTTTTTGTCATATATCTCAAACATGTAACGGGTCTTATAGGCCATGAAAATCCAACTGGAACCTAAAAACCATGGGCCATAACTCATAAAAATGGCCATAAACACGAAAACGACGTGTTTTTGGTCACAACTCTCAAACATGTATCTGGTCTTAAGGTCGTTGTAAATCGGCCTGGAACCCCAAAACTATGGACAATAGCTCATGACAATGACCATAAAACGCGAAATCAACTAGTTTCTGGTCATATCTCTCAAAATGTAAGGGTTCTTACGAGGCGTGCAAATCCTCCTAGAACCCAAAAACTGTGGGCAATAACTCATGAAAATGACCAGAAAACACGAAAACGACGAGTTTTTGGTCATAACTCCCAAACATGTATAGCGTCTTAAGGTTCTTGTAAATCACCCTAGAACCAAAAAATGTGGGCAATAGATCATGAAAATAGCCATAAAACACGAAAACTGCGAGTTTTGGGTCATATCTCTCCAACATGTATCAGGTCACAAGGTCGTTGTAAATCGCCCTAGAACCCCTAAACAGTGGACAATAACTCATGAAAACGGCCATAAACACGAAAACTACAAGTTTTTAGTCATATATCTGAAACATGTAACGGCTCTTACAGGCCTTCGAAATACAACTTGAACCCTAAAACTATTGGAAATAACTCATGAAAATGGCCATCAACACGAAAACGATGAGTTTTTGTTCATAACTCTAAAACATGCATCATGTCTTAAGGTCGTTGTAAATCACCATAGAACACTAAATATGTGCGCAATAGCTCATGAAAACAGCCATAAAACGCGAAAACATCGAGTTTTGGGTTATATCTCTCGAACATGTAATGGCTCTTACAGGCATGCAAATCCGCCTGGAACCCAAAAACTGTGGGCAATAAATCATGAAAATGGACATAAACACGAAAACGACGAGTTTTTGGTCATAACTCTCAAGCATGTTTCGGGTCGTAAGGTCGTTGTAAATCGCCCTGGAACACCAAAACTATGGGAAATAGCTCATGAAAACGGCCATAAAACGCCAAAATAATGAATTTTTAGTCTTATCTCTCAAACATGTAAGGGTTCTAACGAGGCATGCACATCCGCATTGAACCCCAAAACCATGGGCAATAACTCATGAAAATGGCCGTAAAACACGAAAACGACGAGTTTTAGGTCATAACTCGAAAGCATGTATCGGGTCGTAAGGTCGTTGTAAATCGCCCTAGAACCATAAAACGGTGGGCAATGGCTCATGAAAACAGCCATAAAACACGAAAACTGTGAGTTTTGGGTCATATCTCTCCAACATGTATCAGGTCATAAGGTCGTTGTAAATCGCCCTAGAACACCTAAACAGTGGACAATAGCTCATGAAAACAGCCATAAAACACAAAAACTACGAGTTTTTAGTCATATATCTCAAACATGTAATGGCTCTTACAGGCCTTACAAATACAACTTGTACCCAAAAACTATGGGAAATAACTCATGAAAATGGTTAAAAAATCGAAAACGACGAGTTTTTGTTCATAACTCTCAAACATGTATCGTGTCTTAAGGTCGTGGTAAATCGCCCTAGAACACTAATTCTGTGCGCAATTGCTCATGAAAACAGCCATAAAACGCGAAAACTGTGAATTTTTAGTCATATATCTCAAACATGTATCGGGTCTTAAGGTCGTTGTAAATCGGCCTGGACCCCAAAACTATGGGCAATAGCTCATGAAAACGGCCATAAACGCGAAAACTACGAGTTTTTTTGTCATATATCTCAAACATGTAACGGGTCTTATAGGCCATGAAAATCCAACTGGAACCTAAAAACCATGGGCCATAACTCATAAAAATGGCCATAAACACGAAAACGACGTGTTTTTGGTCACAACTCTCAAACATGTATCTGGTCTTAAGGTCGTTGTAAATCGGCCTGGAACCCCAAAACTATGGACAATAGCTCATGACAATGACCATAAAACGCGAAATCAACTAGTTTCTGGTCATATCTCTCAAACATGTAAGGGTTCTTACGAGGCGTGCAAATCCTCCTAGAACCCAAAAACTGTGGGCAATAACTCATGAAAATGACCAGAAAACACGAAAACGACGAGTTTTTGGTCATAACTCCCAAACATGTATAGCGTCTTAAGGTTCTTGTAAATCACCCTAGAACCAAAAAATGTGGGCAATAGATCATGAAAATAGCCATAAAACACGAAAACTGCGAGTTTTGGGTCATATCTCTCCAACATGTATCAGGTCACAAGGTCGTTGTAAATCGCCCTAGAACCCCTAAACAGTGGACAATAACTCATGAAAACGGCCATAAACACGAAAACTACAAGTTTTTAGTCATATATCTGAAACATGTAACGGCTCTTACAGGCCTTCGAAATACAACTTGAACCCTAAACCTATTGGAAATAACTCATGAAAATGGCCATCAACACGAAAACGATGAGTTTTTGTTCATAACTCTAAAACATGCATCATGTCTTAAGGTCGTTGTAAATCACCATAGAACACTAAATATGTGCGCAATAGCTCATGAAAACAGCCATAAAACGCGAAAACATCGAGTTTTGGGTTATATCTCTCGAACATGTAATGGCTCTTACAGGCATGCAAATCCGCCTGGAACCCAAAAACTGGTGGCAATAAATCATGAAAATGGACATAAACACGAAAACGACGAGTTTTTGGTCATAACTCTCAAGCATGTTTCGGGTCGTAAGGTCGTTGTAAATCGCCCTGGAACACCAAAACTATGGGAAATAGCTCATGAAAACGGCCATAAAAACGCCAAAATAATGAATTTTTTAGTCTTATCTCTCAACATGTAAGGGTTCTAACGAGGCATGCACATCCGCATTGAATCCCAAAACCATGGCAATAACTCATGAAAATGGCCGTAAAACACGAAAACGACGAGTTTTAGGTCATAACTCGAAAGCATGTATCGGGTCGTAAGGTCGTTGTAAATCGCCCTAGAACCATAAAACGGTGGGCAATGGCTCATGAAAACAGCCATAAAACACGAAACTGCGAGTTTTTGGGTCATATCTCTCCAACATGTATCAGGTCATAAGTCGTTGTAAATCGCCCTAGAACACCTAAACAGTGGACAATAGCTCATGAAAACAGCCATAAAACAAAACAAAAACTACGAGTTTTTAGTCATATATCTCAAACATGTAATGGCTCTTACAGGCCTTGCAAATACAACTTGTACCCAAAAACTGTGGGAAATAACTCATGAAAATGGTTAAAAATCGAAAACGACGACGAGTTTTTGTTCATAACTCTCAAACATGTATCGTGTCTTAAGGTCGTGGTAAATCGCCCTAGAACACTAATCTGTGCGCAATTGCTCATGAAAACAGCCATAAAACGCGAAAACTGTGAATTTTAGTCATATATCTCAAACATGTATCGGGTCTTAAGGGGCGTTGTAAATCGGCTGGACCCAAACTATGGGCAATAGCTCATGAAAACGGCCATAACGCGAAAAACTACGAGTTTTTTTGTCATATATCTCAAACATGTAACGGGTCTTATAGGCCATGAAAATCCAACTGGAACCTAAAACCATGGGCATAACTCATAAAAATGGCCATAAACACGAAAAACGACGTGTTTTTGGTCACAACTCTCCAAACATGTATCTGGTCTTAAGGTCGTTGTAAATCGGCCTGGAACCCCAAAACTATGGACATAGCTCATGACAATGACCATAAACGCGAAATCAACTAGTTTCTGGTCATATCTCTCAAACATGTAAGGGTTCTTACGAGGCGTGCAAATCCTCCTAGAACACAAAAACTGTGGGCAATAACTCATGAAAATGACCAGAAAACACGAAAACGACGAGTTTTTGTGTCATAACCCCAAACATGTATAGCGTCTTAGGTTCTTGTAAATCACCCTAGAACCAAAAAACGGGGCAATAGATCATGAAAATAGCCATAAAACACGAAAAACTGCGAGTTTTGGTCATATCTCTCCAACATGTATCAGGTCACAAAGGTCGTTGTAAATCGCCCTAGAACCCTAAACAGTGGACAATAACTCATGAAAACGGCCATAAACCGAAAACTACAAGTTTTTAGTCATATATCTGAAACATGTAACGGCTCTTACAGGCCTTCGAAATACAACTTGAAACCCTAAAACTATTGGAAATAACTCATGAAAATGGCCATCAACACGAAAACGATGGTTTTTGTTTCATAACTCTAAAACATGCATCGTGTTTAAGGTCGTTGTAAAAACCATAGAACACTAAATTGTGCGCAATAGCTCATGAAAACAGCCATAAAACGCGAAAACATCGAGTTTTGGGTTAGATCTCTCGAACATGTAATGGCTCTTACAGGCATGCAAATCCGCCTGGAACCCAAAAACTGTGGGCAATAAATCATGAAAATGGACATAAACACGAAAACGACGAGTTTTTGGTCATAACTCTTCAAGCATGTTTCGGGTCGTAAGGTCGTTGTAAATCGCCTGGAACACCAAAACTATGGGAAAGGCTCATGAAAACGGCCATAAAACGCCAAAATAATGAGTTTTTAGTCTTATCTCTCAAATGTAGGGTTCTAACGAGGCATGCACATCCGCATGGAACCCCAAAACCATGGGAATAACTCATGAAAATGGCCGTAAAAACACGAAACACGAGTTTTAGGTCATAACTCGAAAGCATGTATCGGGTCGTAAGGTCGTTGTAAATCGCCCTAGAACCATAAAACGGTGGGCAATGGCTCATGAAAACAGCCATAAAACACGAAAACGCGAGTTTTGGGTCATATCTCTCCAACATGTATCAGGTCATAAGGTCGTTGTAAATCGCCCTAGAACACCTAAACAGTGGACATAGCTCTGAAAACAGCCATAAAACCACAAAAACTACGAGTTTTTAGTCATATATCTCAAACATGTAATGGCTCTTACAGGCCTTGCAAATACAACTTGAACC
>CAJUWN010000967.1:0-28660 GCA_910589765.1 Avena atlantica
GCTATTTCCCCCATTTTCGGGGTTCTAGGGGGATTCAGATGGCTCGTAAGACCCTATACATGTTTGAGATTTATGACCAAAAACTCGTCCTTTTCGCGTTTTATGGCCGTTTTTATGAGCTATTGCCCATAGTTTTGGGGTTCCAAGGCGATTTACAGGTTTGAGAGTTATGACCAAAAACTATTTTTGCATATTATGGACATTTTCATGAGTTATTGCCCATAATATTGGGGTTCTAGGGCCATTTAAATGACTGTAAGACCAGATACATGTTTAAGGGCATAACCAAAAACTCTCCATTTTCGTGTTTTATGGTCATTTTCATGAGCAATTGCCCATAGTTTTGGGGTTCCAAGGCGATTTACATATTTGAGAGTTATTACCAAACACTCGTCGTTTTCGGGTTTGATGGACTGTTTCATAAGTTATTGCCCATAATATTGGGGTTCCTGGGTGATTTAAAATGACCATAAAACCCGATACATGATGACGCCATGACCGAAAACTCTCCGTTTTCATGTTTTAGGGCCGTTTTCAGGAGATATTGCCCACAGTTTAGGGGTTCCAAGTAGATTTACATGTTTGAGAGTCATGACCAAGAACTCTTCATTTTTGCATTTTATGGCAATTTTCATGAGATATTGCCCATAGTTTTGGCGTTCCAAGGAGATTTACAGGTTTGGGAGTTATGAACAAAACCTCGCCGTTTTTGTGTATTATGGCCATTTTCATGAGTTATTTCGCATAATATTGGGTTCCAGGGCGATTTAAAAGGACCGTAAGACCCAATACATATTTAAGGGAATGAGCAAAAACTCTTCATTTTCGTGTTTTATGGCCATTTTCCTAAGCAATTGCCCATAGTTTTGGGGTTCCAAGGCTATTTACATGTTTGAGAGTTATTACCAAAAACTCGTCGTTTTCACGTTTGACGGCCGTTGTCATAAGTTATTGCCCATAATATGGAGGTTCCATGGCGATTTAAAATGACCAAAAAACCTGATACATGTTTCATGACATGACCAAAAACTCTCCATTTTCATATTTTAAGGCATTTTTCATGAGCAATTGCCCATAATTTTGGGGTTCCAAGGTGATTTACATGTTTGAGAGTCATGACCAAGCACTCGTCGTTTTTGCATTTTATGGCAATTTTCATGAGTTATGGCCCATATTTTTGGGGTTCCAGGGCAATTTAAAATGACCGCAAGACAAGATTCATGTTTGAGGGCAGGACCAAAAAATCGTTATTTTTCTGTTTTAGGTCCTTTTTACATGAGTTATTGCCCATAGTTTTGGGTTTCTAGGGCAATTTCAAATGACTGGAATACCTGATGCAAGTTTGAGGCTTGATCACAAACTCGTCATTTTCGTGTTTTATGGCCGTTTTTATGAGCTATTGCCCACATTTTGGGATTCTAGGGGGATTCGCATGGCCCGTAAGACCCTATACATGTTTGAGAGTTATGACCAAAAACTCGTCGTTTTCGCGTTTTATGGCCATTTTCATGAGCTATTTCCCATTGTTTTGAGGTGACAAGGCGATTTACAGGTTTGAGAGGTATGACCAAAAACTCGTCGTTTTTGCGTATTATGGCCATTTTCATGAGTTATTGCCGATAATATTCGGGTTCCAGGGCGATTTAAAATGACCGTAAGACCCGATACATGTTTAAGGGCAGAACCATAAACTCTCCATTTTCATGTTTTATGATCATTTTCATGAGCAATTGCCGATAGTTTTGGGGTTTCAAAGCGATTTACATGTTTGAGAGTTATTACCAAACACTCATCATTTTCGCGTTTTATGGATGTTTTCATAAGTTATGGCCCATATTTTTGGAGTTCCAGGGCAATATAAAATGACCACAAGACACGATACATGTTTGAGGGCATAACCAAAAACTCGTCGTTTTTGCGTATTATGGCCATTTTCATGAGTAATTGCCCATATATTGGTGTTCCACGGCGATTTACAATGACTGTAATACCCGATACATGTTTAAAGGCATCACTAAAAACTCTCCATTTTCGCGTTTTATGGCCATTTTCATCAGAAATTGCCCATAGTTTTGGGGTTCCAAGGCGATTTACATGTTTGAGAGTTATTAGCAAACACTCGTCGCTTTCGCGTTTGATGGCCGTTTTCATAAGTTATTGCCCATAATAATGGGGTTCCATGGCGATTTAAAATGACCATAAAACCCGATACATGCTTCACGACATGACCAAAAACTCTCCATTTTCATATTTTAAGGCAGTTTTCATGAGCAATTGACCATAGTTTTGGGGTTCCAAGGTGATTTACATGTTTGAGAGTCATGACCAAGCACTCGTCGTTTTTGCATTTTATGGCAATTTTCATGAGTTATGGCCCATATTTTTGGGGTTCCGGGGCGATTTGAAATGACCGCAAGACACGATACATGTTTGAGGGCGTGACCAAAAACTCGTTATTTTTTTGTTTTATGGCCGTTTTTCATGAGTTATTGCCCATAGTTTTGGGGTTTCAGGGCGATTTAAAATGATTGGAAGACACGATACAAGTTTGAGGCTTGATCACAAACTCGTCATTTTCGTGTTTTATGGCCGTTTTTATGAGCTATTGCCCACATTTTTGGGGTTCTAGGGGGATTCACATGGCCCTAAGACCCTATTCATGTTTGATAGTTATGACCAAAAACTCGTCGTTTTCGCGTTTTATGGACGTTTTCATGAGCTATTGCCCATAGTTTTGGGGTTCCAAGGCGATTTACAGGTTTGAGAGTTATGACCAAAAACTGTTTTTGCATATTATGGCCATTTTCATGAGTTATGCCCATAGTTTTGGGGTTCCAAGGAGATTTACAGGTTTGAGAGGTATGACCAAAAACTCGTCGTTTTTGTGTATTATGGCCATTTTCATGAGTTATTGCCTATAATATTCGGGTTCCAGGGCGATTTAAAATGACCGTAAGACCCGATACATGTTTAAGGGCATAACCAAAAACTCTCCATTTTCGTGTTTTATGGTCATTTTCATGAGCAATTGCCCATAGTTTTGGGGTTTCAAAGCGATTTACATGTTTGAGAGTTATTACCAAACACTCGTCGTTTTCGCGTTTTATGGCTGTTTTCATAAGTTATTGCCCATAATATTGGGGTACCTAGGCGATTTAAAATTACCGTAAAACCCGATACATGATTGACGGCATGACCAAAAACTCTCCATTTTCATGTTTTAAGGCCGTTTTCAGGAGATATTGCCCACAGTTTTGGGGTTTCAAGGAGATTTAGATGTTTGAGAGTCATGACCAAGCATTCATCGTTTTTGCAGTTTATGACAATTTTCATGAGTTATGGCCCATATTTTTGGGGTTCCAGGGCAATTTAAAATGACCACAAGACACGATACATGTTGAGGGCATAACCAAAAACTCGTCGTTTTTGCATATTATGGCCATTTTCATGAGTAATTTCCCATAATATTGGGGTTCCACGGCGATTTACAATGACTGTAAGACCCGATACATGTTTAAATGCATGACTAAAAACTCTCCATTTTCGTGTTTTATGGCCATTTTCATAAGCAATTGCCCATAGTTTTGGGGCTCCAAGGCGATTTACATGTTTGAGAGTTATTAACAAACACTCGTCATTTTCGCTTTTGATGGCCATTTTCATAAGTTATTGCCCATAATAATGGGGTTCCATGGCGATTTAAAATGACCATAAAACCCGATACATGCTTCACGACATGACCAAAAACTCTCCATTTTCATATTTTAAGGCAGTTTTCATGAGCAATTGACCACAGTTTTGGGTTCCAAGGTGATTTACATGTTTGAGAGTCATGACCAAGCACTCGTCGTTTTTGCATTTTATGGCAATTTTCATGAGTTATGGCCCATATTTTTGGGGTTCCAGAGCGATTTGAAATGACCGCAAGACACGATACATGTTTGAGGGCGTGACCAAAAACTCGTCATTTTTGTGTTTTATGGCGTTTTTCATGAGTTATTGCACATAGTTTTGGGGTTCCAGGACGATTTAAAATGACTGGAAGACCCGATACAAGTTTGAGGCTTGATCACAAACTCGTCATTTTCGTGTTTTATGGCCGTTTTTATGAGCTATTGCCCACATTTTTGGGGTTCTATGGGGATTCGCATGGCCCGTAATACCCTATACCTGTTTGAGAGTTCTGACCAAAAACTTGTCGTTTTCGCGTTTTATGGCCGTTTTCATGAGCTATTTCCCGTTGTTTTGAGGTTACAAGGCGATTTACAGGTTTGAGAGGTATGACCAAAAACTCGTCGTTTTTGCGTATTATGGCCATTTTCATGAGTTATTGCCTATAATATTCGGGTTCCAGGGCGATTTAAGATGACCGTAAGACCCGATACATGTTTAAGGGCATAACCATAAACTCTCCATTTTCATGTTTTATGGTCATTTTCATGAGGAATTGCCCATAGTTTTGGGGTTTCAAAGCGATTTACATGTTTGAGAGTTATTACCAAACACTCATCATTTTCGCGTTTTATGGATGTTTTCATAAGTTATTGCCCATATATTGGGGTTCCTAGGCGATTTAAAATGACCGTAAAACCCGATACATGATTGACGGCATGACCAAAAACTCTCCATTGTCATGTTTTAAGGCCGTTTTCAGGAGATATTGCCCACAGTTTTGGGGTTCTAAGGAGATTTACATGTTTGATAGTCATGACCAAGCATTCATCGTTTTTGCATTTTATGACAATTTTCATGAGTTATGGCCCATATTTTTGGAGTTCCAGGGCAATATAAAATGAACACAAGACACGATACATGTTTGAGGGCATAACCAAAAACTCGTCGTTTTTGCGTATTATGGCCATTTTCATGAGTAATTGCCCATATATTGGGGTTCCACGACGATTTACAATGACTGTAAGACCCGATACATGTTTAAAGGCATGACTAAAAACTCTCCATTTTCGCGTTTTATGGCCATTTTCATAAGAAATTGCCCATAGTTTTGGGGTTCCAAGGAGATTTACATGTTTGAGAGTTATTAGCAAACACTCGTCATTTTCGCGTTTGATGGCCGTTTTCATAAGTTATTGCCCATAATAATGCGGTTCCATGGCGATTTAAAATGACCATAAAACCCAATACATGCTTCACGACATGACCAAAAACTCTCCATTTTCATATTTTAAGGCAGTTTTCATGAGCAATTGACCACAGTTTTGGGGTTCCAAGGTGATTTACATGTTTGAGAGTCATGACCAAGCACTCGTCGTTTTTGCATTTTATGGCAATTTTCATGAGTTATGGCCCATATTTTTGGGGTTCCGGAGCGATTTGAAATGACCGCAAGACACGATACATGTTTGAGGGTGTGACCAAAAACTCCTCATTTTTGTGTTTTATGGCGTTTTTCATGAGTTATTGCCCATAGTTTTGCGGTTCCAGGGCGATTTAAAATGACTGGAAGACCCGATACAAGTTTGAGGCTTGATCACAAACTCGTCATTTTCGTGTTTTATGGCCGTTTTTATGAGCTATTGCCCACATTTTTGGGGTTCTATGGGGATTCGCATGGCCCGTAAGACCCTATACATGTTTGAGAGTTATGACAAAAAACTTGTCGTTTTCGCGTTTTATGGCCGTTATCATGAGCTATTGCCCATTGTTTTGAGGTTATAAGGCGATTTACAGGTTTGAGAGGTATGACCAAAAACTCGCCGTTTTTGCGTATTATGGCCATTTTCATGAGTTATTGCCTATAATATTCGGGTTCCAGGGCGATTTAAGATGACCAAAAGACCCGATACATGTTTAAGGGCATAACCATAAACTCTCCATTTTCATGTTTTATTGTCATTTTCATGAGCAATTGCCCATAGTTTTGGGATTTCAAAGCGATTTACATGTTTGAGAGTTATTACCAAACACTCATCATTTTCGCGTTTTATGGATGTTTTCATAAGTTATTGCCCATATATTGGGGTTCCTAGGCGATTTAAAATGACCGTAAAACCCGATACATGATTGACGACATGACCAAAAACTCTCCATTGTCATGTTTTAAGGCCGTTTTCAGGAGATATTGCCCACAGTTTTGGGGTTCTAAGGAGATTTACATGTTTGATAGTCATGACCAAGCATTCATCGTTTTTGCATTTTATGACAATTTTCATGAGTTATGGCCCATATTTTTGGAGTTCCATGGGCAATATAAAATGACCACAAGACACGATACATGTTGAGGGCATAACCAAAAACTCGTCGTTTTTGCATATTATGTCCATTTTCGTGAGTTATTGCCCATATTTTTGGAGTTCCAGGGCAATATAAAATGACCACAAGACACGATACATGTTTGAGGGCATAACCAAAAACTCGTCGTTTTTGCGTATTATGGCCATTTTCATGAGTAAATTGCCCATATATTGGGGTTCCACGGCGATTTACAATGACTGTAAGACCCGATACATGTTTAAAGGCATGACTAAAAACTCTCCATTTTCGCGTTTTATGGCCATTTTCATAAGAAATTGCCCATAGTTTTGGGGTTCCAAGGAGATTTACATGTTTGAGAGTTATTTGCAAACACTCGTCGTTTTCGCGTTTGATGGCCGTTTTCATAAGTTATTGCCCATAATAATGCGGTTCCATGGCGATTTAAAATGACCATAAAACCCGATACATGCTTCACGACATGACCAAAAACTCTCCATTTTCATATTTTAAGGCAGTTTTCATGAGCACTTGACCACAGTTTTGGGGTTCCAAGGTGATTTACATGTTTGAGAGTCATGACCAAGCACTCGTCGTTTTTGCATTTTATGGCAATTTTCATGAGTTATGGCCCATATTTTTGGGGTTCCGGAGCGATTTGAAATGACCGCAAGACACGATACATGTTTGAGGTTGTGACCAAAAACTCGTCATTTTTGTGTTTTATGGCGTTTTTCATGAGTTATTGCCCATAGTTTTGGGGTTCCAGGGCGATTTAAAATGACTGGAAGACCCGATACAAGTTTGAGGCTTGATCACAAACTCGTCATTTTCGTGTTTTATGGCTGTTTTTATGAGCTATTGCCCACATTTTTGGGGTTCTATGGGGATTCGCATGGCCCGTAAGACCCTATACATGTTTGAGAGTTATGACAAAAAACTTGTCGTTTTCGCGTTTTATGGCCGTTTTCATGAGCTATTTCCCGTTGTTTTGAGGTTACAAGGCGATTTACAGGTTTGAGAGGTATGACCAAAAACTCGTCGTTTTTGCGTATTATGGCCATTTTCATGAGTTATTGCCTATAATATTCGGGTTCTAGGGCGATTTAAGATGACCGTAAGACCCGATACATGTTTAAGGGCATAACCATAAACTCTCCATTTTCATGTTTTATGGTGATTTCATGAGCAAATGCCCATAGTTTTGGGTTTTCAAAGCGATTTACATGTTTGAGAGTTATTACCAAACACTCATCATTTTTGCGTTTTATGGATGTTTTCATAAGTTATTGCCCATATATTGGGGTTCCTAGGCGATTTAAAATGACCGTAAAACCCGATACATGATTGACGGCATGACAGAAAACTCTCCATTGTCATGTTTTAAGGCCGTTTTCAGGTGGTATTGCCCACAGTTTTGGGGTTCTAAGGAGATTTACATGTTTGATAGCCATGACCAAGCATTCATCGTTTTTGCATTTTATGACAATTTTCATGATTTATGGCCCATATTTTTGGAGTTCTAGGGCAATATAAAATGACCACAAGACACGATACATGTTTGAGGGCATAACCAAAAACTCGTCGTTTTTGCGTATTATGGCCATTTTCATGAGTAATTGCCCATATATTGGGGTTCCACGGCGATTTACAATGACTGTAAGACCCGATACATGTTTAAAGGCATGACTAAAAACTCTCCATTTTCGCGTTTTATGGCCATTTTCATAAGAAATTGCCCATAGTTTTGGGGTTCCAAGGAGATTTACATGTTTGAGAGTTATTAGCAAACACTCGTCGTTTTCGCGTTTGATGGCCGTTTTCATAAGTTATTGCCCATAATAATGCGGTTCCATGGCGATTTAAAATGACCATAAAACCCGATACATGCTTCACGACATGACCAAAAACTCTCCATTTTCATATTTTAAGGCAGTTTTCATGAGCAATTGACCACAGTTTTGGGGTTCCAAGGTGATTTACATGTTTGAGAGTCATGACCAAGCACTCGTCGTTTTTGCATTTTATGGCAATTTTCATGAGTTATGGCCCATATTTTTGGGGTTCCGGAGCGATTTGAAATGACCGCAAGACACGATACATGTTTGAGGGCGTGACCAAAAACTCCTCATTTTTGTGTTTTATGGCGTTTTTCATGAGTTATTGCCCATAGTTTTGCGGTTCCAGGGCGATTTAAAATGACTGGAAGACCCGATACAAGTTTGAGGCTTGATCACAAACTCGTCATTTTCGTGTTTTATGGCCGTTTTTATGAGCTATTGCCCACATTTTTGGGGTTCTATGGGGATTCGCATGGCCCGTAAGACCCTATACATGTTTGAGAGTTATGACAAAAAACTTGTCGTTTTCGCGTTTTATGGCCGTTTTCATGAGCTATTGCCCATTGTTTTGAGGTTATAAGGCGATTTATAGGTTTGAGAGGTATGACCAAAAACTCGCCGTTTTTGCGTATTATGGCCATTTTCATGAGTTATTGCCTATAATATTCGGGTTCCAGGGCGATTTAAGATGACCAAAAGACCCGATACATGTTTAAGGGCATAACCATAAACTCTCCATTTTCATGTTTTATTGTCATTTTCATGAGCAATTGCCCATAGTTTTGGGATTTCAAAGCGATTTACATGTTTGAGAGTTATTACCAAACACTCATCATTTTCGCGTTTTATGGATGTTTTCATAAGTTATTGCCCATATATTGGGGTTCCTAGGCGATTTAAAATGACCGTAAAACCCGATACATGATTGACGACATGACCAAAAACTCTCCATTGTCATGTTTTAAGGCCGTTTTCAGGAGATATTGCCCACAGTTTTGGGGTTCTAAGGAGATTTACATGTTTGATAGTCATGACCAAGCATTCATCGTTTTTGCATTTTATGACAATTTTCATGAGTTATGGCCCATATTTTTGGAGTTCCATGGGCAATATAAAATGACCACAAGACACGATACATGTTGAGGGCATAACCAAAAACTCGTCGTTTTTGCATATTATGTCCATTTTCGTGAGTAATTTCCCATAATATTGGGGTTCCACGGCGATTTACAATGATTGTAAGACCCGATACATGTTTAAATGCATGACTAAAAACTCTCCATTTTCGTGTTTTATGGCCATTTTCATAAGCAATTGCCCATAGTTTTGGGGCTCCAAGGCGATTTACATGTTTGAGAGTTATTAACAAACACTCGTCATTTTCGCTTTTGATGGCCATTTTGATAAGTTATTTTCCATAATAATGGGGATGGCGATTTAAAATGACCATAAAACCCGATACATGCTTCACGACATGACCAAAAACTCTCCATTTTCATATTTTAAGGCAGTTTTCATGAGCAATTGACCACAGTTTTGGGGTTCCAAGGTGATTTACATGTTTGAGAGTCATGACCAAGCACTCGTCGTTTTTGCATTTTATGGCAATTTTCATGAGTTATGGCCCATATTTTTGGGGTTCCGGAGCGATTTGAAATGACCGCAAGACACGATACATGTTTGAGGGCGTGACCAAAAACTCGACATTTTTGTGTTTTATGGCGTTTTTCATGAGTTATTGCACATAGTTTTGGGGTTCCAGGGCGATTTAAAATGACTGGAAGACCCGATACAAGTTTGAGGCTTGATCACAAACTCGTCATTTTCGTGTTTTATGGCCGTTTTTATGAGCTATTGCCCACATTTTTGGGGTTCTATGGGGATTCGCATGGCCCGTAAGACCCTATACCTGTTTGAGAGTTATGACAAAAAACTTGTCGTTTTCGCGTTTTATGGCCGTTTTCATGAGCTATTTCCCGTTGTTTTGAGGTTACAAGGCGATTTACAGGTTTGAGAGGTATGACCAAAAACTCGTCGTTTTTGCGTACTATGGCCATTTTCATGAGTTATTGCCTATAATATTCGGGTTCCAGGGCGATTTAAGATGACCGTAAGACCCGATACATGTTTAAGGGCATAACCATAAACTCTCCATTTTCATGTTTTATGGTCATTTTCATGAGGAATTGCCCATAGTTTTGGGGTTTCAAAGCGATTTACATGTTTGAGAGTTATTACCAAACACTCATCATTTTCGCGTTTTATGGATGTTTTCATAAGTTATTGCCCATATATTGGGGTTCCTAGGCGATTTAAAATGACCGTAAAACCCGATACATGATTGACGGCATGACCAAAAACTCTCCATTGTCATGTTTTAAGGCCGTTTTCAGGAGATATTGCCCACAGTTTTGGGGTTCTAAGGAGATTTACATGTTTGATAGCCATGACCAAGCATTCATCGTTTTTGCATTTTATGACAATTTTCATGAGTTATGGCCCATATTTTTGGAGTTCCAGGGCAATATAAAATGACCAAAAGACACGATACATGTTTAAGGGCATAACCATAAACTCTCCATTTTCATGTCTTATTGTCATTTTCATGAGCAATTGCCCATAGTTTTGGGATTTCAAAGCGATTTACATGTTTGAGAGTTATTACCAAACACTCATCATTTTCGCGTTTTATGGATGTTTTCATAAGTTATTGCCCATATATTGGGGTTCCTAGGCGATTTAAAATTACCGTAAAACCCGATACATGATTGACGGCATGACCAAAAACTCTCCATTGTCATGTTTTAAGGCCGTTTTCAGGAGATATTGCCCACAGTTTTGGGGTTCTAAGGAGATTTACATGTTTGATAGTCATGACCAAGCATTCATCGTTTTTGCATTTTATGACAATTTTCATGAGTTATGGCCCATATTTTTGGAGTTCCAGGGCAATATAAAATGACCACAAGACACGATACATGTTTGAGGGCATAACCAAAAACTCGTCGTTTTTGCGTATTATGGCCATTTTCATGAGTAATTGCCCATATATTGGGGTTCCACGGCGATTTACAATGACTGTAAGACCCGATACATGTTTAAAGGCATGACTAAAAACTCTCCATTTTCGCGTTTTATGGCCATTTTCATAAGAAATTGCCCATAGTTTTGGGGTTCCAAGGAGATTTACATGTTTGAGAGTTATTAGCAAACACTCGTCGTTTTCGCGTTTGATGGCCGTTTTCATAAGTTATTGCCCATAATAATGCGGTTCCATGGCGATTTAAAATGACCATAAAACCCGATACATGCTTCACGACATGACCAAAAACTCTCCATTTTCATATTTTAAGGCAGTTTTCATGAGCACTTGACCACAGTTTTGGGGTTCCAAGGTGATTTACATGTTTGAGAGTCATGACCAAGCACTCGTCGTTTTTGCATTTTATGGCAATTTTCATGAGTTATGGCCCATATTTTTGGGGTTCCGGAGCGATTTGAAATGACCGCAAGACACGATACATGTTTGAGGTTGTGACCAAAAACTCGTCATTTTTGTGTTTTATGGCGTTTTTCATGAGTTATTGCCCATAGTTTTGGGGTTCCAGGGCGATTTAATGACTGGAAGACCCGATACAAGTTTGAGGCTTGATCACAAACTCGTCATTTTCGTGTTTCATGGCTGTTTTTATGAGTTATTGCCCACATTTTTGGGGTTCTATGGGGATTCGCATGGCCCGTAAGACCCTATACATGTTTGAGAGTTATGACAAAAAACTTGTCGTTTTCGCGTTTTATGGCCGTTTTCATGAGCTATTTCCCGTTGTTTTGAGGTTACAAGGCGATTTACAGGTTTGAGAGGTATGACCAAAAACTCGTCGTTTTTGCGTATTATGGCCATTTTCATGAGTTATTGCCTATAATATTCGGGTTCTAGGGCGATTTAAGATGACCGTAAGACCCGATACATGTTTAAGGCATAACCATAAACTCTCCATTTTCAAGTTTTATGGTGGTTTCATGAGCAAATGCCCATAGTTTTGGGGTTTCAAAGCGATTTACATGTTTGAGAGTTATTACCAAACACTCATCATTTTTGCGTTTTATGGATGTTTTCATAAGTTATTGCCCATATATTGGGGTTCCTAGGCGATTTAAAATGACCGTAAAACCCGATACATGATTGACGGCATGACCAAAAACTCTCCATTGTCATGTTTTAAGGCCGTTTTCAGGAGGTATTGCCCACAGTTTTGGGGTTCTAAGGAGATTTACATGTTTGATAGCCATGACCAAGCATTCATCGTTTTTGCATTTTATGACAATTTTCATGATTTATGGCCCATATTTTTGGAGTTCCAGGGCAATATAAAATGACCACAAGACACGATACATGTTTGAGGGCATAACCAAAAACTCGTCGTTTTTGCGTATTATGGCCATTTTCATGAGTAATTGCCCATATATTGGGGTTCCACGGCGATTTACAATGGCTGTAAGACCCGATACATGTTTAAAGGCATGACTAAAAACTCTCCATTTTCGCGTTTTATGGCCATTTTCATAAGAAATTGCCCATAGTTTTGGGGTTCCAAGGAGATTTACATGTTTGAGAGTTATTAGCAAACACTCGTCGTTTTCGCGTTTGATGGCCGTTTTCATAAGTTATTGCCCATAATAATGCGGTTCCATGGAGATTTAAAATGACCATAAAACCCGATACATGCTTCACGGCATGACCAAAAACTCTCCATTTTCATATTTTAAGGCAGTTTTCATGAGCAATTGACCACAGTTTTGGGGTTCCAAGGTGATTTACATGTTTGAGAGTCATGACCAAGCACTCGTCGTTTTTGCATTTTATGGCAATTTTCATGAGTTATGGCCCATATTTTTGTGGTTCCGGAGCGATTTGAAATGACCGCAAGACACGATACATGTTTGAGGGCGTGACCAAAAACTCCTCATTTTTGTGTTTTATGGCGTTTTTCATGAGTTATTGCCCATAGTTTTGCGGTTCCAGGGCGATTTAAAATGACTGGAAGACCCGATACAAGTTTGAGGCTTGATCACAAACTCGTCATTTTCGTGTTTTATGGCCGTTTTTATGAGCTATTGCCCACATTTTTGGGGTTCTATGGGGATTCGCATGGCCCGTAAGACCCTATACATGTTTGAGAGTTATGACAAAAAACTCGTCGTTTTTGCGTATTATGGCCGTTTTCATGAGTTATTGCCTATAATATTCGGGTTCCAGGGCGATTTAAGATGACCAAAAGACCCGATACATGTTTAAGGGCATAACCATAAACTCTCCATTTTCATGTTTTATTGTCATTTTCATGAGCAATTGCCCATAGTTTTGGGATTTCAAAGTGATTTACATGTTTGAGAGTTATTACCAAACACTCATCATTTTCGCGTTTTATGGATGTTTTCATAAGTTATTGCCCATATATTGGGGTTCCTAGGCGATTTAAAATGACCGTAAAACCCGATACATGATTGACGACATGACCAAAAACTCTCCATTGCCATGTCTTAAGGCCGTTTTCAGGAGATATTGCCCACAGTTTTGGGGTTCTAAGGAGATTTACATGTTTGATAGTCATGACCAAGCATTCATCGTTTTTGCATTTTATGACAATTTTCATGAGTTATGGCCCATATTTTTGGAGTTCCATGGGCAATATAAAATGACCACAAGACACGATACATGTTGAGGGCATAACCAAAAACTCGTCGTTTTTGCATATTATGTCCATTTTCGTGAGTAATTTCCCATAATATTGGGGTTCCACGGCGATTTACAATGATTGTAAGACCCGATACATGTTTAAATGCATGACTAAAAACTCTCCATTTTCGTGTTTTATGGCCATTTTCATAAGCAATTGCCCATAGTTTTGGGGCTCCAAGGCGATTTACATGTTTGAGAGTTATTAACAAACACTCGTCATTTTCGCTTTTGATGGCCATTTTGATAAGTTATTGCCCATAATAATGGGGATGGCGATTTAAAATGACCATAAAACCCGATACATGCTTCACGACATGACCAAAAACTCTCCATTTTCATATTTTAAGGCAGTTTTCATGAGCAATTGACCACAGTTTTGGGTTCCAAGGTGATTTACATGTTTGAGAGTCATGACCAAGCACTCGTCATTTTTGCATTTTATGGCAATTTTCATGAGTTATGGCCCATATTTTTGGGGTTCCAGAGCGATTTGAAATGACCGCAAGACACGATACATGTTTGAGGGCGTGACCAAAAACTCGTCATTTTTGTGTTTTATGGCGTTTTTCATGAGTTATTGCACATAGTTTTGGGGTTCCAGGGCGATTTAAAATGACTGGAAGACCCGATACAAGTTTGAGGCTTGATCACAAACTCGTCATTTTCGTGTTTTATTGCCGTTTTTATGAGCTATTGCCCACATTTTTGGGGTTCTATGGGGATTCGCATGGCCCGTAGTACCCTATACCTGTTTGAGAGTTATGACAAAAAACTTGTCGTTTTCGCGTTTTATGGCCGTTTTCATGAGCTATTTCCCGTTGTTTTGAGGTTACAAGGCGATTTACAGGTTTGAGAGGTATGACCAAAAACTCGTCGTTTTTGCGTATTATGGCCATTTTCATGAGTTATTGCCTATAATATTCGGGTTCCAGGGCGATTTAAGATGACCGTAAGACCCGATACATGTTTAAGGGCATAACCATAAACTCTCCATTTTCATGTTTTATGGTCATTTTCATGAGGAATTGCCCATAGTTTTGGGGTTTCAAAGAGATTTACATGTTTGAGAGTTATTACCAAACACTCATCATTTTCGCGTTTTATGGATGTTTTCATAAGTTATTGCCCATATATTGGGGTTCCTAGGCGATTTAAAATGACCGTAAAACCCGATACATGATTGACGGCATGACCAAAAACTCTCCATTGTCATGTTTTAAGGCCGTTTTCAGGAGATATTGCCCACAGTTTTGGGGTTCTAAGGAGATTTACATGTTTGATAGTCATGGCCAAGCATTCATCGTTTTTGCATTTTATGACAATTTTCATGAGTTATGGCCCATATTTTTGGAGTTCCAGGGCAATATAAAATGACCACAAGACACGATACATGTTTGAGGGCATAACCAAAAACTCGTCGTTTTTGCGTATTATGGCCATTTTCATGAGTAATTGCCCATATATTGGGGATCCACGGCGATTTACAATGACTGTAAGACCCGATACATGTTTAAAGGCATGACTAAAAACTCTCCATTTTCGCGTTTTATGGCCATTTTCATAAGAAATTGCCCATAGTTTTGGGGTTCCAAGGAGATTTACATGTTTGAGAGTTATTAGCAAACACTCGTCGTTTTCGCGTTTGATGGCCGTTTTCATAAGTTATTGCCCATAATAATGCGGTTCCATGGCGATTTAAAATGACCATAAAACCCAATACATGCTTCACGACATGACCAAAAACTCTCCATTTTCATATTTTAAGGCAGTTTTCATGAGCAATTGACCACAGTTTTGGGGTTCGAAGGTGATTTACATGTTTGAGAGTCATGACCAAGCACTCGTCGTTTTTGCATTTTATGGCAATTTTCATGAGTTATGGCCCATATTTTTGGGGTTCCGGAGCGATTTGAAATGACCGCAAGACACGATACATGTTTGAGGGCGTGACCAAAAACTCCTCATTTTTGTGTTTTATGGCGTTTTTCATGAGTTATTGCCCATAGTTTTGCGGTTCCAGGGCGATTTAAAATGACTGGAAGACCCGATACAAGTTTGAGGCTTGATCACAAACTCGTCATTTTCGTGTTTTATGGCCGTTTTTATGAGCTATTGCCCACATTTTTGGGGTTCTATGGGGATTCGCATGGCCCGTAAGACCCTATACATGTTTGAGAGTTATGACAAAAAACTTGTCGTTTTCACGTTTTATGGCCGTTTTCATGAGCTATTGCCCATTGTTTTGAGGTTATAAGGCGATTTACAGGTTTGAGAGGTATGACCAAAAACTCGTCGTTTTTGCGTATTATGGCCATTTTCATGAGTTATTGCCTATAATATTCGGGTTCCAGGGCGATTTAAGATGACCAAAAGACCCGATACATGTTTAAGGGCATAACCATAAACTCTCCATTTTCATGTTTTATTGTCATTTTCATGAGCAATTGCCCATAGTTTTGGGATTTCAAAGCGATTTACATGTTTGAGAGTTATTACCAAACACTCATCATTTTCGCGTTTTATGGATGTTTTCATAAGTTATTGCCCATATATTGGGGTTCCTAGGCGATTTAAAATTACCGTAAAACCCGATACATGATTGACGGCATGACCAAAAACTCTCCATTGTCATGTTTTAAGGCCGTTTTCAGGAGATATTGCCCACAGTTTTGGGGTTCTAAGGAGATTTACATGTTTGATAGTCATGACCAAGCATTCATCGTTTTTGCATTTTATGACAATTTTCATGAGTTATGGCCCATATTTTTGGAGTTCCAGGGCAATATAAAATGACCACAAGACACGATACATGTTTGAGGGCATAACCAAAAACTCGTCGTTTTTGCGTATTATGGCCATTTTCATGAGTAATTGCCCATATATTGGGGTTCCACGGCGATTTACAATGACTGTAAGACCCGATACATGTTTAAAGGCATGACTAAAAACTCTCCATTTTCGCGTTTTATGGCCATTTTCATAAGAAATTGCCCATAGTTTTGGGGTTCCAAGGAGATTTACATGTTTGAGAGTTATTAGCAAACACTCGTCGTTTTCGCGTTTGATGGCCGTTTTCATAAGTTATTGCCCATAATAATGCGGTTCCATGGCGATTTAAAATGACCATAAAACCCGATACATGCTTCACGACATGACCAAAAACTCTCCATTTTCATATTTTAAGGCAGTTTTCATGAGCAATTGACCACAGTTTTGGGGTTCCAAGGTGATTTACATGTTTGAGAGTCATGACCAAGCACTCGTCGTTTTTGCATTTTATGGCAATTTTCATGAGTTATGGCCCATATTTTTGGGGTTCCGGAGCGATTTGAAATGACCGCAAGACACGATACATGTTTGAGGGCGTGACCAAAAACTCCTCATTTTTGTGTTTTATGGCGTTTTTCATGAGTTATTGCCCATAGTTTTGCGGTTCCAGGGCGATTTAAAATGACTGGAAGACCCGATACAAGTTTGAGGCTTGATCACAAACTCGTCATTTTCGTGTTTTATGGCCGTTTTTATGAGCTATTGCCCACATTTTTGGGGTTCTATGGGGATTCGCATGGCCCGTAAGACCCTATACATGTTTGAGAGTTATGACAAAAAACTTGTCGTTTTCGCGTTTTATGGCCGTTTTCATGAGCTATTGCCCATTGTTTTGAGGTTATAAGGCGATTTACAGGTTTGAGAGGTATGACCAAAAACTCGTCGTTTTTGCGTATTATGGCCATTTTCATGAGTTATTGCCTATAATATTCGGGTTCCAGGGCGATTTAAGATGACCAAAAGACCCGATACATGTTTAAGGGCATAACCATAAACTCTCCATTTTCATGTTTTATTGTCATTTTCATGAGCAATTGCCCATAGTTTTGGGATTTCAAAGCGATTTACATGTTTGAGAGTTATTACCAAACACTCATCATTTTCGCGTTTTATGGATGTTTTCATAAGTTATTGCCCATATATTGGGGTTCCTAGGCGATTTAAAATGACCGTAAAACCCGATACATGATTGACGACATGACCAAAAACTCTCCATTGTCATGTCTTAAGGCCGTTTTCAGGAGATATTGCCCACAGTTTTGGGGTTCTAAGGAGATTTACATGTTTGATAGTCATGACCAAGCATTCATCGTTTTTGCATTTTATGACAATTTTCATGAGTTATGGCCCATATTTTTGGAGTTCCATGGGCAATATAAAATGACCACAAGACACGATACATGTTGAGGGCATAACCAAAAACTCGTCGTTTTTGCATATTATGTCCATTTTCGTGAGTAATTTCCCATAATATTGGGGTTCCACGGCGATTTACAATGATTGTAAGACCCGATACATGTTTAAATGCATGACTAAAAACTCTCCATTTTCGTGTTTTATGGCCATTTTCATAAGCAATTGCCCATAGTTTTGGGGCTCCAAGGCGATTTACATGTTTGAGAGTTATTAACAAACACTCGTCATTTTCGCTTTTGATGGCCATTTTGATAAGTTATTGCCCATAATAATGGGGATGGCGATTTAAAATGACCATAAAACCCGATACATGCTTCACGACATGACCAAAAACTCTCCATTTTCATATTTTAAGGCAGTTTTCATGAGCAATTGACCACAGTTTTGGGTTCCTAGGTGATTTACATGTTTGAGAGTCATGACCAAGCACTCGTCGTTTTTGCATTTTATGGCAATTTTCATGAGTTATGGCCCATATTTTTGGGGTTCCAGAGCGATTGGAAATGACCGCAAGACACGATACATGTTTGAGGGCGTGACCAAAAACTCGTCATTTTTGTGTTTTATGGCGTTTTTCATGAGTTATTGCACATAGTTTTGGGGTTCCAGGGCGATTTAAAATGACTGGAAGACCCGATACAAGTTTGAGGCTTGATCACAAACTCGTCATTTTCGTGTTTTATGGCCGTTTTTATGAGCTGTTGCCCACATTTTTGGGGTTCTATGGGGATTCGCATGGCCCGTAATACCCTATACCTGTTTGAGAGTTATGACAAAAAACTTGTCGTTTTCGCGTTTTATGGCCGTTTTCATGAGCTATTTCCCGTTGTTTTGAGGTTACAAGGCGATTTACAGGTTTGAGAGGTATGACCAAAAACTCGTCGTTTTTGCGTATTATGGCCATTTTCATGAGTTATTGCCTATAATATTCGGGTTCCAGGGCGATTTAAGATGACCGTAAGACCCGATACATGTTTAAGGGCATAACCATAAACTCTCCATTTTCATGTTTTATGGTCATTTTCATGAGGAATTGCCCATAGTTTTGGGGTTTCAAAGCGATTTACATGTTTGAGAGTTATTACCAAACACTCATCATTTTCGCGTTTTATGGATGTTTTCATAAGTTATTGCCCATATATTGGGGTTCCTAGGCGATTTAAAATGACCGTAAAACCCGATACATGATTGACGGCATGACCAAAAACTCTCCATTGTCATGTTTTAAGGCCGTTTTCAGGAGATATTGCCCACAGTTTTGGGGTTCTAAGGAGATTTACATGTTTGATCGTCATGACCAAGCATTCATCGTTTTTGCATTTTATGACAATTTTCATGAGTTATGGCCCATATTTTTGGAGTTCCAGGGCAATATAAAATGACCACAAGACACGATACATGTTTGAGGGCATAACCAAAAACTCGTCGTTTTTGCGTATTATGGCCATTTTCATGAGTAATTGCCCATATATTGGGGATCCACGGCGATTTACAATGACTGTAAGACCCGATACATGTTTAAAGGCATGACTAAAAACTCTCCATTTTCGCGTTTTATGGCCATTTTCATAAGAAATTGCCCATAGTTTTGGAGTTCCAAGGAGATTTACATGTTTGAGAGTTATTAGCAAACACTCGTCGTTTTCGCGTTTGATGGCCGTTTTCATAAGTTATTGCCCATAATAATGCGGTTCCATGGCGATTCAAAATGACCATAAAACCCGATACATGCTTCACGACATGACCAAAAACTCTCCATTTTCATATTTTAAGGCAGTTTTCATGAGCAATTGACCACAGTTTTGGGGTTCGAAGGTGATTTACATGTTTGAGAGTCATGACCAAGCACTCGTCGTTTTTGCATTTTATGGCAATTTTCATGAGTTATGGCCCATATTTTTGGGGTTCCGGAGCGATTTGAAATGACCGCAAGACACGATACATGTTTGAGGGCGTGACCAAAAACTCCTCATTTTTGTGTTTTATGGCGCTTTTCATGTGCTATTGCCCATAGTTTTGCGGTTCCAGGGCGATTTAAAATGACTGGAAGACCCGATACAAGTTTGAGGCTTGATCACAAACTCGTCATTTTCGTGTTTTATGGCCGTTTTTATGAGCTATTGCCCACATTTTTGGGGTTCTATGGGGATTCGCATGGCCCGTAAGACCCTATACATGTTTGAGAGTTATGACAAAAAACTTGTCGTTTTCACGTTTTATGGCCGTTTTCATGAGCTATTGCCCATTGTTTTGAGGTTATAAGGCGATTTACAGGTTTGAGAGGTATGACCAAAAACTCGTCGTTTTTGCGTATTATGGCCATTTTCATGAGTTATTGCCTATAATATTCGGGTTCCAGGGCGATTTAAGATGACCAAAAGACCCGATACATGTTTAAGGGCATAACCATAAACTCTCCATTTTCATGTTTTATTGTCATTTTCATGAGCAATTGCCCATAGTTTTGGGATTTCAAAGCGATTTACATGTTTGAGAGTTATTACCAAACACTCATCATTTTCGCGTTTTATGGATGTTTTCATAAGTTATTGCCCATATATTGGGGTTCCTAGGCGATTTAAAATTACCGTAAAACCCGATACATGATTGACGGCATGACCAAAAACTCTCCATTGTCATGTTTTAAGGCCGTTTTCAGGAGATATTGCCCACAGTTTTGGGGTTCTAAGGAGATTTACATGTTTGATAGTCATGACCAAGCATTCATCGTTTTTGCATTTTATGACAATTTTCATGAGTTATGGCCCATATTTTTGGAGTTCCAGGGCAATATAAAATGACCACAAGACACGATACATGTTTGAGGGCATAACCAAAAACTCGTCGTTTTTGCGTATTATGGCCATTTTCATGAGTAATTGCCCATATATTGGGGTTCCACGGCGATTTACAATGACTGTAAGACCCGATACATGTTTAAAGGCATGACTAAAAACTCTCCATTTTCGCGTTTTATGGCCATTTTCATAAGAAATTGCCCATAGTTTTGGGGTTCCAAGGAGATTTACATGTTTGAGAGTTATTAGCAAACACTCGTCGTTTTCGCGTTTGATGGCCGTTTTCATAAGTTATTGCCCATAATAATGCGGTTCCATGGCGATTTAAAATGACCATAAAACCCGATACATGCTTCACGACATGACCAAAAACTCTCCATTTTCATATTTTAAGGCAGTTTTCATGAGCAATTGACCACAGTTTTGGGTTCCAAGGTGATTTACATGTTTGAGAGTCATGACCAAGCACTCGTCGTTTTTGCATTTTATGGCAATTTTCATGAGTTATGGCCCATATTTTTGGGGTTCCGGAGCGATTTGAAATGACCGCAAGACACGATACATGTTTGAGGGCGTGACCAAAAACTCCTCATTTTTGTGTTTTATGGCGTTTTTCATGAGTTATTGCCCATAGTTTTGCGGTTCCAGGGCGATTTGAAATGACTGGAAGACCCGATACAAGTTTGAGGCTTGATCACAAACTCGTCATTTTCGTGTTTTTTGGCCGTTTTTATGAGCTATTGCCCACATTTTTGGGGTTCTATGGGGATTCGCATGGCCCGTAAGACCCTATACATGTTTGAGAGTTATGACAAAAAACTTGTCGTTTTCGCGTTTTATGGCCGTTTTCATGAGCTATTGCCCATTGTTTTGAGGTTATAAGGCGATTTACAGGTTTGAGAGGTATGACCAAAAACTCGTCGTTTTTGCGTATTATGGCCATTTTCATGAGTTATTGCCTATAATATTCGGGTTCCAGGGCGATTTAAGATGACCAAAAGACCCGATACATGTTTAAGGGCATAACCATAAACTCTCCATTTTCATGTTTTATTGTCATTTTCATGAGCAATTGCCCATAGTTTTGGGATTTCAAAGCGATTTACATGTTTGAGAGTTATTACCAAACACTCATCATTTTCGCGTTTTATGGATGTTTTCATAAGTTATTGCCCATATATTGGGGTTCCTAGGCGATTTAAAATGACCGTAAAACCCGATACATGATTGACGACATGACCAAAAACTCTCCATTGTCATGTTTAAGGCCGTTTTCAGGAGATATTGCCCACAGTTTTGGGGTTCTAAGGAGATTTACATGTTTGATAGTCATGACCAAGCATTCATCGTTTTTGCATTTTATGACAATTTTCATGAGTTATGGCCCATATTTTTGGAGTTCCATGGGCAATATAAAATGACCACAAGACACGATACATGTTGAGGGCATAACCAAAAACTCGTCGTTTTTGCATATTATGTCCATTTTCGTGAGTAATTTCCCATAATATTGGGGTTCCACGGCGATTTACAATGATTGTAAGACCCGATACATGTTTAAATGCATGACTAAAAACTCTCCATTTTCGTGTTTTATGGCCATTTTCATAAGCAATTGCCCATAGTTTTGGGGCTCCAAGGCGATTTACATGTTTGAGAGTTATTAACAAACACTCGTCATTTTCGCTTTTGATGGCCATTTTGATAAGTTATTGCCCATAATAATGGGGATGGCGATTTAAAATGACCATAAAACCCGATACATGCTTCACGACATGACCAAAAACTCTCCATTTTCATATTTTAAGGCAGTTTTCATGAGCAATTGACCACAGTTTTGGGTTCCTAGGTGATTTACATGTTTGAGAGTCATGACCAAGCACTCGTCGTTTTTGCATTTTATGGCAATTTTCATGAGTTATGGCCCATATTTTTGGGGTTCCAGAGCGATTTGAAATGACCGCAAGACACGATACATGTTTGAGGGCGTGACCAAAAACTCGTCATTTTTGTGTTTTATGGCGTTTTTCATGAGTTATTGCACATAGTTTTGGGGTTCCAGGGCGATTTAAAATGACTGGAAGACCCGATACAAGTTTGAGGCTTGATCACAAACTCGTCATTTTCGTGTTTTATGGCCGTTTTTATGAGCTATTGCCCACATTTTTGGGGTTCTATGGGGATTCGCATGGCCCGTAATACCCTATACCTGTTTGAGAGTTATGACAAAAAACTTGTCGTTTTCGCGTTTTATGGCCGTTTTCATGAGCTATTTCCCGTTGTTTTGAGGTTACAAGGCGATTTACAGGTTTGAGAGGTATGACCAAAAACTCGTCGTTTTTGCGTATTATGGCCATTTTCATGAGTTATTGCCTATAATATTCGGGTTCCAGGGCGATTTAAGATGACCGTAAGACCCGATACATGTTTAAGGGCATAACCATAAACTCTCCATTTTCATGTTTTATGGTCATTTTCATGAGGAATTGCCCATAGTTTTGGGGTTTCAAAGCGATTTACATGTTTGAGAGTTATTACCAAACACTCATCATTTTCGCGTTTTATGGATGTTTTCATAAGTTATTGCCCATATATTGGGGTTCCTAGGCGATTTAAAATGACCGTAAAACCCGATACATGATTGACGGCATGACCAAAAACTCTCCATTGTCATGTTTTAAGGCCGTTTTCAGGAGATATTGCCCACAGTTTTGGGGTTCTAAGGAGATTTACATGTTTGATCGTCATGACCAAGCATTCATCGTTTTTGCATTTTATGACAATTTTCATGAGTTATGGCCCATATTTTTGGAGTTCCAGGGCAATATAAAATGACCACAAGACACGATACATGTTTGAGGGCATAACCAAAAACTCGTCGTTTTTGCGTATTATGGCCATTTTCATGAGTAATTGCCCATATATTGGGGATCCACGGCGATTTACAATGACTGTAAGACCCGATACATGTTTAAAGGCATGACTAAAAACTCTCCATTTTCGCGTTTTATGGCCATTTTCATAAGAAATTGCCCATAGTTTTGGAGTTCCAAGGAGATTTACATGTTTGAGAGTTATTAGCAAACACTCGTCGTTTTCGCGTTTGATGGCCGTTTTCATAAGTTATTGCCCATAATAATGCGGTTCCATGGCGATTCAAAATGACCATAAAACCCGATACATGCTTCACGACATGACCAAAAACTCTCCATTTTCATATTTTAAGGCAGTTTTCATGAGCAATTGACCACAGTTTTGGGTTCCTAGGTGATTTACATGTTTGAGAGTCATGACCAAGCACTCGTCGTTTTTGCATTTTATGGCAATTTTCATGAGTTATGGCCCATATTTTTGGGGTTCCGGAGCGATTTGAAATGACCGCAAGACACGATACATGTTTGAGGGCGTGACCAAAAACTCCTCATTTTTGTGTTTTATGGCGTTTTTCATGTGTTATTGCCCATAGTTTTGCGGTTCCAGGGCGATTTAAAATGACTGGAAGACCCGATACAAGTTTGAGGCTTGATCACAAACTCGTCATTTTCGTGTTTTATGGCCGTTTTTATGAGCTATTGCCCACATTTTTGGGGTTCTATGGGGATTCGCATGGCCCGTAAGACCCTATACATGTTTGAGAGTTATGACAAAAAACTTGTCGTTTTCGCGTTTTATGGCCGTTTTCATGAGCTATTGCCCATTGTTTTGAGGTTATAAGGCGATTTACAGGTTTGAGAGGTATGACCAAAAACTCGTCGTTTTTGCGTATTATGGCCATTTTCATGAGTTATTGCCTATAATATTCGGGTTCCAGGGCGATTTAAGATGACCAAAAGACCCGATACATGTTTAAGGGCATAACCATAAACTCTCCATTTTCATGTTTTATTGTCATTTTCATGAGCAATTGCCCATAGTTTTGGGATTTCAAAGCGATTTACATGTTTGAGAGTTATTACCAAACACTCATCATTTTCGCGTTTTATGGATGTTTTCATAAGTTATTGCCCATATATTGGGGTTCCTAGGCGATTTAAAATGACCGTAAAACCCGATACATGATTGACGACATGACCAAAAACTCTCCATTGTCATGTTTTAAGGCCGTTTTCAGGAGATATTGCCCACAGTTTTGGGGTTCTAAGGAGATTTACATGTTTGATAGTCATGACCAAGCATTCATCGTTTTTGCATTTTATGACAATTTTCATGAGTTATGGCCCATATTTTTGGAGTTCCATGGCAATATAAAATGACCACAAGACACGATACATGTTGAGGGCATAACCAAAAACTCGTCGTTTTTGCATATTATGTCCATTTTCGTGAGTAATTGCCCATAATATTGGGGTTCCACGGCGATTTACAATGATTGTAAGACCCGATACATGTTTAAATGCATGACTAAAAACTCTCCATTTTCGTGTTTTATGGCCATTTTCATAAGCAATTGCCCATAGTTTTGGGGCTCCAAGGCGATTTACATGTTTGAGAGTTATTAACAAACACTCGTCGTTTTCGCTTTTGATGGCCATTTTCATAAGTTATTGCCCATAATAATGGGGATGGCGATTTAAAATGACCATAAAACCCGATACATGCTTCACGACATGACCAAAAACTCTCCATTTTCATATTTTAAGGCAGTTTTCATGAGCAATTGACCACAGTTTTGGGTTCCAAGGTGATTTACATGTTTGAGAGTCATGACCAAGCACTCGTCGTTTTTGCATTTTATGGCAATTTTCATGAGTTATGGCCCATATTTTTGGGGTTCCAGAGCGATTTGAAATGACCGCAAGACACGATACATGTTTGAGGGCGTGACCAAAAACTCGTCATTTTTGTGTTTTATGGCGTTTTTCATGAGTTATTGCACATAGTTTTGGGGTTCCAGGGCGATTTAAAATGACTGGAAGACCCGATACAAGTTTGAGGCTTGATCACAAACTCGTCATTTTCGTGTTTTATGGCGTTTTTATGAGCTATTGCCCACATTTTTGGGGTTCTATGGGGATTCGCATGGCCCGTAAGACCCTATACATGTTTGAGAGTTATGACAAAAAACTTGTCGTTTTCGCGTTTTATGGCCGTTTTCATGAGCTATTTCCCGTTGTTTTGAGGTTACAAGGCGATTTACAGGTTTGAGAGGTATGACCAAAAACTCGTCGTTTTTGCGTATTATGGCCATTTTCATGAGTTATTGCCTATAATATTCGGGTTCCAGGGCGATTTAAGATGACCGTAAGACCCGATAGATGTTTAAGGGCATAACCCTAAACTCTCCATTTTCGTGTTTTATGGTCATTTTCATGAGCAATTGCCCATAGTTTTGGGGTTTCAAAGCGATTTACATGTTTGAGAGTTATTACCAAACACTCATCATTTTCGCGTTTTATGGATGTTTTCATAAGTTATTGCCCATATATTGGGGTTCCTAGGCGATTTAAAATGACCGTAAAACCCGATACATGATTGACGGCATGACCAAAAACTCTCCATTGTCATGTTTTAAGGCCGTTTTCAGGAGATATTGCCCACAGTTTTGGGGTTCTAAGGAGATTTACATGTTTGATAGTCATGACCAAGCATTCATCGTTTTTGCATTTTATGACAATTTTCATGAGTTATGGCCCATATTTTTGGAGTTCCAGGGCAATATAAAATGACCACAAGACACGATACATGTTTGAGGGCATAACCAAAAACTCGTCGTTTTTGCGTATTATGGCCATTTTCATGAGTAATTGCCCATATATTGGGGTTCCACGGCGATTTACAATGACTGTAAGACCCGATACATGTTTAAAGGCATGACTAAAAACTCTCCATTTTCGCGTTTTATGGCCATTTTCATAAGAAATTGCCCATAGTTTTGGGGTTCCAAGGAGATTTACATGTTTGAGAGTTATTAGCAAACACTCGTCGTTTTCGCGTTTGATGGCCGTTTTCATAAGTTATTGCCCATAATAATGCGGTTCCATGGCGATTCAAAATGACCATAAAACCCGATACATGCTTCACGACATGACCAAAAACTCTCCATTTTCATATTTTAAGGCAGTTTTCATGAGCAATTGACCACAGTTTTGGGTTCCTAGGTGATTTACATGTTTGAGAGTCATGACCAAGCACTCGTCGTTTTTGCATTTTATGGCAATTTTCATGAGTTATGGCCCATATTTTTGGGGTTCCGGAGCGATTTGAAATGACCGCAAGACACGATACATGTTTGAGGGCGTGACCAAAAACTCCTCATTTTTGTGTTTTATGGCGCTTTTCATGTGCTATTGCCCATAGTTTTGCGGTTCCAGGGCGATTTAAAATGACTGGAAGACCCGATACAAGTTTGAGGCTTGATCACAAACTCGTCATTTTCGTGTTTTATGGCCGTTTTTATGAGCTATTGCCCACATTTTTGGGGTTCTATGGGGATTCGCATGGCCCGTAAGACCCTATACATGTTTGAGAGTTATGACAAAAAACTTGTCGTTTTTGCGTTTTATGGCCGTTTTCATGAGCTATTGCCCATTGTTTTGAGGTTATAAGGCGATTTACAGGTTTGAGAGGTATGACCAAAAACTCGTCGTTTTTGCGTATTATGGCCATTTTCATGAGTTATTGCCTATAATATTCGGGTTCCAGGGCGATTTAAGATGACCAAAAGACCCGATACATGTTTAAGGGCATAACCATAAACTCTCCATTTTCATGTTTTATTGTCATTTTCATGAGCAATTGCCCATAGTTTTGGGATTTCAAAGCGATTTACATGTTTGAGAGTTATTACCAAACACTCATCATTTTCGCGTTTTATGAATGTTTTCATAAGTTATTGCCCATATATTGGGGTTCCTAGGCGATTTAAAATTACCGTAAACCCGATACATGATTGACGGCATGACCAAAAACTCTCCATTGTCATGTTTTAAGGCCGTTTTCAGGAGATATTGCCCACAGTTTTGGGGTTCTAAGGAGATTTACATGTTTGATAGTCATGACCAAGCATTCATCGTTTTGCATTTTATGACAATTTTCATGAGTTATGGCCCATATTTTTGGAGTTCCAGGGCAATATAAAATGACCACAAGACACGATACATGTTTGAGGGCATAACCAAAAACTCGTCGTTTTTGCGTATTATGGCCATTTTCATGAGTAATTGCCCATATATTGGGGTTCCACGGCGATTTACAATGACTGTAAGACCCGATACATGTTTAAAGGCATGACTAAAAACTCTCCATTTTCGCCTTTTATGGCCATTTTCATAAGAAATTGCCCATAGTTTTGGGGTTCCAAGGAGATTTACATGTTTGAGAGTTATTAGCAAACACTCGTCGTTTTCGCGTTTGATGGCCGTTTTCATAAGTTATTGCCCATAATAATGCGGTTCCATGGCGATTTAAAATGACCATAAAACCCGATACATGCTTCACGACATGACCAAAAACTCTCCATTTTCATATTTTAAGGCAGTTTTCATGAGCAATTGACCACAGTTTTGGGGTTCCAAGGTGATTTACATGTTTGAGAGTCATGACCAAGCACTCGTCGTTTTTGCATTTTATGGCAATTTTCATGAGTTATGGCCCATATTTTTGGGGTTCCGGAGCGATTTGAAATGACTGCAAGACACGATACATGTTTGAGGTTGTGACCAAAAACTCGTCATTTTTGTGTTTTATGGCGTTTTTCATGAGTTATTGCCCATAGTTTTGGGGTTCCAGGGCGATTTAAAATGACTGGAAGACCCGATCAAGTTTGAGGCTTGATCACAAACTCGTCATTTTCGTGTTTATGGCCGTTTTTATGAGCTATTGCCCAC